>BJCM01062567.1:14369-35428 GCA_018326385.1 Flaveria bidentis | reverse complement strand
AGCACATAATCGACACAAGAACTCAATGAAAGCACATAAACCTTCGAATCTCTACCTTGAATCCGGCTTTCTCCTTGATCTTCTTCCAACTCCGACAGTACGCCTCCTCTCTCTCTGAAATTTCGTCTGAAAAGGGCGTGGTGGGGGAAATGGGCGACCATGCCTTCTTTTAACCGCCACTCCCGTACCTTCTTGTCCTTTTTACACTCTTAGTCCTTTATCTTGGGTTAAGTTTGCATTTGCTGTCTTTATAAATCCTTTATTGTCTTTTTCTTAAATTTCCGGGTGTTACATATAACAAGTGATAATATATTCAATTTCAGTTGTCTAACAAAATATTAACTTACTCATTTATACCTATTATATATATACACACATCTCAAATACCAATGTTGGTGATTATATTCATCTATTTGTTTATTCTATTTACTTGGTTTTCATATCGATTACTTGTGATTATTAAAATCTAATAACCCTTAGTATTATCGATGCTCTCCCTATAATGTATGTGGTTTTGATTTCTTTATTATATGAAGTCTCGAATAAGTTACTTTGTTCAAGCTTGGATGTGCCACAACGTGCAACAATTTTTTTCACGGTTTATCACCCATGACGCATAGTTCATCAACTTATACGAAATTTTAATCACAGAACATTGTTTTACAATCGTAAATCCAAATTACCAATTTATTTAATATTTTCTTTACTCCGTCGGTATAATACACGACTAGAAGACTCATAGAAGACTCATGCTTCATCAAGAACCAACTTAGACCAAAACTCTCGACAGACAAAGGTCATCAAATACTCAAAAGCTGTTCACAGCTTCTTTAAGTTCAAACTTTATTGTATATAATAATCATCAAAGTAAAAAGCTTTCAGTATACAAATTACACGATCATCAATCAATTCATCATCGTTAAAAAAATAATAATAACAACAACAACAAATTCAATAACAGAAAACGATAATCATCATCATCATCATCATCCCCAAAATGTGCCCTAATTGAACGAATCGCACCGTCGCCGGACCTCCCCTCTCCGGCCAGTCTTGACACCGTAAACACTCAGCTTCTCCATCGCTCGAGCAAACGCCTCGAAGAACACCTTCTGATCTCGAGCATACAGCTCCACATACCCCTTCGTTCTCGGATCCATCACCAACGCCCGATCCGATTTCAGCACTCCGAGACCTTTCGGTAGGTTCTGGTAGTACGCGTTATCGAAGTTTCTAGGAGTCATCACGTCGTTGAACACCGATAACGACGGATTGTTGCGGTAATCGGCACACGCGGATCTCAAACCCTCGGCGTACCGTCGGTTCAACGACGGATCGGTTTGTGATGTTCTGCTGTAGTTGTAGATCTGTGAGATGAGCTCCGTGCAGTGAGTGAATCCGATGGTGTGAGCGCCGGATAACGCTACCATTTCCTGAATGGAGAAGCCTCTGGAGGTGAAGATTCTGATGAGTTGATTCATCGACATTGAAGGTCGAGGGAGATTACCTTCAACGCGTGAAGCTCGAGAGATTAAACCGTCTCTCCGCCCTAATTTGACGGTGTAGAACGGAGCTCCGGTCATGGTGAGGAGGTTGCGGGTGGCGACGGCGAGGATATCAGCGCAGGAGACGACGGCGGGGCAGGCGAGCTCTAGGGCGGTTTTAGCCCTAACGACGACGTCGAAGGCGTCGCCGGGGAGGGAGAGGTTGATATCGGCGTCACGTTCGGCTTTGTTGAAGTGTGTGGAGGAGATGAGGACGGAGGCGTCGCAGCCTTCGACGAGGCAGTCGTGGAAGAAGAGGCGGAGCGCCGCCGCGGCGGTGGTGGGGGAGGTGATCTGCTTGTTGGTGGTGGTTTCCTGCATGATTTGCTCGAATTGGGGGCATGAGTGCTTGTAGTAAGTGGTGGTGAGTGGCTGAGAGGATGAAGATGAGATGAGGAATGAGAGGTAGATGATGGTTAGTGATCGTATTGAGTTGAGTGTGATCGCCATTGATGGATCTGAGGTTGTAGATTCAGAGGTGAAATGTGAGGAGGAAGAAGAGGGTTTTGAGGTGCAGAGGCGCGTGTGGGAGAGTGGGAGTACACGCGCCGCTTTCCTTAGAAGGTCGCAATAATCACGGTGGGATGATAACTTTACTAAATTTGTGGGTTTATACGTTTGATTCCGTTATCCCGCGTTATTCCTTCTATTTCTTGTTTTTTTAATTAATGTCACCGGCACTCTCAGTTATCACCTAAGAATAATGTCTAAACTCTACTACATATTTTTCACCTGTAAATGTGTTGGTTTATGGTTTTATAAAAATGGTTTAAGATTTTTTTATTAATATTTTAATTTGTTATTTAGTTTATATTAAGTTAAATTAAAACAAATTGGTTTAGTTACAAAAAAATAAAGACCCCTTTAATTTAGATAAGTGAAGGAAACGAGAAATATTTTGTTGACGTAAAGGGCTGAGAGCATTAGAGTTATAAAGTTCGAAAAGATATACTCCCTCCTCACTTATAAAAAATAAATTGTATAAAAGAATCATTTATATTAAAAGATAATACTTATATAAAATGTTGATTTCAATCGTATAAGGTTATGTTATTTCTTCTTTTCATGTATATCAAATTATTTTTTATTAATCTAATCTAATTCTTTTACTAACTATCATTTACTGTGAGACTCAAATTGTCAACCTCACGATAAAAGAAACAATTTTACACATCAGGATACCGTAAAACCAAAGACCTTTTAGTTACTAAAAATGAATGATATTGTAATATGTAGATTTCAGCAAGTTGAGCTAAGTGCATGCTGGTCTATAATACTTTCATTAATTACTAATATGATATAACTAAATTCTTTACCTTGTTAGACTACATTCTCCTATAAACCTTGAGGGAAAATGTTAAAGAGGAACTAAGAGTACAAAAGTATGTGAATGTATAGGTGGACACGTACAGTTATGCCAGAAGGGTTTTTTCTGGATGGGTCACTATTTACAATGTGATGTTCAAAATAAGAACAAATGAACATGTTAGTGGACCCCTCCCATGATCACCAAATCCAGGGTAATCGTGTTCAGTTTTCTTCTTTTAACCCACACGGTTGTCACTTTGTTATATTTCACGACTCTTGTTTTATACACTTAGTAGTGGTTACATCACCGAGAGTGTAAACGAACCATAGTTTAATTCTTATATCAACTAACTAGGTTAGTCCACGTTTGATACACGAATCTTCTTACTACTCTAATAAAAGGGTAAATAAAAGTGTCACGTGTTAACATCACAATCATTCTTATCATTTTTTTCTCATCTTTCTCTCCTATTAAATAATTACCTTAACTACTAATAAAATTATTTTAATACATAATAAATTAAAAAGAAATTTATTTAAAGGTTATTTCTTAATAAATTGATAATTTTAATAAGTCAATTTTTTTAAAACAAAAAAAATCAAATTTGGGAGTTGTAATAAGAAAATTTTTTTAAAATAACATTTTTATACGGTTTGTTTTAAAATTAAAATGTTTATTTTTTAAAATTTTTAAAAAGTTGATATCATTGTTTTATTATTTATAGTCATTTCTGATACGTAATTTCAGTCATATCATATCTTAAAGTATCATTCTATAATTAATAAGTTTATTATATCAATATTTTATTTATTCAACCCGTGTAATACACGGGTTTACTAAAGCAAGTTGAACAAATAAAATATTAAATAATTATTAATAAAAATTTATGTATTATAAAATAATGCTTAAAGATAAAATAATAAGTAGGGCTGCAAATGAACCGAACGAACACGAACAAGGCCTTGTTCATGTTCGTTCGTTAAGAAATAAACTTGTTCATGAACTGTTCACGAACACTTACCGAACGAGATTTCTTGTTCGTGTTTGTTCACTAAGAAAATAAATATGTTCACGAACTGTTCACGAACACTTACCGAACGCAAATGAACACAAACAAAAGCAAATGAACACAAACAACTGTTCATTAACATGACGAACACAAAAAAAACTCATAAACACAAACGAATACAACTTATTATAGATTTGTTTTAGAATAAAATTTATATTTTTTATTACAAAAATTACACAAAATAAATAAGAATAAATAAGTAGTTAACATAAATACCAAAAAATATTTGATATAATAATCATAAAAATAACTGACACATTAATTAAGAATATAAATGAACACATTAACGAACAAAAACGAACACATTATTGAACGAACATTAACGAACATACACGAACACATTATCGAACGTTCACGAACATAAATGAACGAACGCGAGTTGTGTTCATGTTCGTTCGTTTAACTAAACGAACAGAATTTTCTTATTTACGTTCGTTCATTTACTAAACGAACGAACATAAACGAACTTCCCGCTGAACGGTTCACGAATTGTTCGCTGAACGTTCAGTTCGTTTGCGGCCCTAATTATAAGAGCATATAAATAGCTACTTTAAGTAAATAAATAATAATTTATTTTTCTCAAACTTTTCTTTAAAAAAATTGAACTTTGTTTTTAAAGAGTGTGTCTTTAATAAATAAAAGGTTTTTAATTTATTAAATTATATATTTTTTAATTTGAAAATGGTATGAGTAATATTATTAGTATTCAATATTATTATTAATAATATTGAGATCTACAATTATTTCATACTTATTTTAGTTTTTTAAACATAAATAGATATGCTAAACACTCATTAAGTAAACAGATTAAATTTAAAGTAAAATATATATGTAAAATAAACATAAATAGTACAGTATAATATTTTAATATAAAATATAATTAAAATTATATATAGGTAATAGTTCAAGAAATAAGACAATTATACCATTTTAACTCTCTTATGTAAATAAATTTATTTTCAAACATTCATTTTAAGATTTTTTATAAAAATCTTGGTTTTAAAAAAATATGATTTGTAATTATTCTATTTGTTTTAATAAGACCGTTTTAAAATATTTCACATGTTTATAATTTTTTTAAAACAAAAAGATTTTAAAATATTTTGTTTTAAAGTTGTTTAATGTTTTAAAAAATTTCATATCATATGAAACTTTAGTTTTTTGTTAATTAGATTTTAGTTAAAAGTTTTTATTTTTAATTTTCTTCATAAAATCTATTTTAAAAAAGCTAGTTTGATTTAAAATAATAATAAATTAAAGAGAGAAATATAGTAATTAATAAAATTTAATTTTAATAAAAGAGAGGAATTTGTTTGAGAATGTCTATAACCTCTAATAAAACAATTTTTTGCCACTTTCATTCTCTTAAGCCATGTTTTTAACACTTATTATTTTTTTAGATATTCACATATCAATTTTCCTCTAAAAGATAGTCACATATTCACATATTAATTTTTCCTCTAAAAAACACTTATCAATTTTCCCTCTAAAAGTAATTAATAGATATTCACATATCAATTTTCCCTCTAAAAATTAAAAACCTGATTTCTATAATACCCTTTTAGAGAGAAATAAATATCTGAATATTAAGAAAAATGACAAGTGTCTAAAACATGGTTTAAAAACAAAAAAAATTTATAAAAAGCAGAATACAACGAAATTAAAAAAATCGTTTCTCTTAAACAACATATTTAAAAATCATAATTTTTTTTATAAAAACAAAAGTTTAAGAAAAATATATTATTTTTTATTTACTTAAAGTAGTTATTTATATGTAATTATAATCATATTTTATTATCAAGCATGATTTATAATGTATAAGTTTTTATTAATAATTATTTAATATTTTATTTATTAAAGCCGTGTATTACACGGAAACTAACCTGGTAAATTACTATAACACCCTTTTGGAGGGATATTAATATGTGGATGCCTAGAAAAATGACAAGTGGAAAAAACATAGGTTAAGAGAATAACAAGTGGCTAAAAAAATTTTGTTTTATTAGAAATTATAGATTATACATTTAAACTTTCAAATGAATTAAATAAGTGTTATACGTTTCAAAGTGAAGTATTAAACAGAAGACCCTATATTTTATATGTTTTAGAGTTGATAGGTGTTAATTCTTATAGGACTATATTACGGTGATATTATACAATTTTCAGAGATTATAAAATTGTTTTATTGTTTACAAAGTTGTAATACCTTTTTTTCCTTTTCTCGAATTGTAGTCAAAGAATTCGTTTTTATATCATTTGATCAACGTACCATTATCCTATTCAAGAAAAACCAACTTTTTAGCTATAATTTCTAATTCATTCAATAAAAACATGCCATGTGAAAAACACGATTTTATTTTTTTAATTTTCAAACCATTTGTATTATTATTTATGAAGGGCAAAGAAAACAAAAGGAGGTGTTGTTTAGTTGTAGTCTTGGTAGAGGCTCGCTTGCTAAGAAAAAAGACGAGGGTTCAAGGCATTGTAGCCTCTTGGCAGTTCTTGAGCTTTCTAATATGCTTTTTTCACTTTTTTGTTCACGTTCAATCCCATTAAATTGCTTTTGATAACATTTTCTTAACATTTTTTTATAGGAACCTTTTTGTTTTTTTATCTATTTTGAGTTTGCAATGAAAATAAACATATAGAAAAACGTGAAGATTTGAGTTTTCACATTTTCTAGGGCTTTTTCTTTAATTTTATTGATCTTATATTACTTTCGTACAATGTTTTTAATGCCTTGAGTTTTTATGACGAAGTGATATTCATCATGATATATTTTTGTGTTCATGTTTTGTGATGCGATCGGTAATTCTTGGAGAATAGTAACAAAGCAAAGCAGTGATCGAGGTTGAAGAATCAGTGGTTAATCACGTGATTTAACAACTAGAAGAACCAAGATATAGAGAATGGTTCTTGATGATTGATAAAAAACACGTAGTAACAGAGAATATGGGAGAAGAGCCCAAAGAGAACTTTTCATTCAGTTTCTGCACACCCATTACATATTTACAATTTTCTATTTAGACTACCAATTGCTTTACAATATTGATTAATATTGACTTTAACCAATCAAAACTAACTAACAAACACTCTTAACAACTTTACAAGTATTAGTACATATCACTTTGATATTCAAGTCTCACCACGCAACGTACATAAGTAACATTGCTAGTCTTATATTAGGGAAAAAGAACAATAAAAAAAAAGCAATCCAAAGAAAATGTAACTGATTACTCAATAATTCCATATTTGTTGATTTCCAAGCCTCCGAATCTTTTGGCTATCTCATTAACCACAATGATGATGAAAGAGAGGTGTTATGGCAAAGTTAAGGTTCTGATGGTGTTATGGTGCTAGATCAAGAGAAATTAGGGTTTGGGTTACAAGTTTTCAATTTATTGTTTTATCAAAGGAACATGATAGAACTAATCTCTAACCTCATTTAAAGAAAAAACAAATTAGAATAACTTTATACGGTAAAGTTGAAGTGCTATGATAAAATGAATTGATTTTTCAAAGAAACAACGATTCCTATGATAAAATGAATTGATTTTTCAAAGAAACAACAATTAAGAGTATTTAATTCTTAGGATTATGTTAATTCGGTTTGACTAGAGCAACCAAGACTGACAACTTGTATATAATAGTTTTCAGGGAATTCATGGGCGGTCTTGGGTTCATTGTTGTAGGTTATATTGTGTTAATAGTTGTGCTCCTCGAAATAGATATAAAAGTTGAACCATAGTGTACAAATATAACTTTATTAATTATTATTAATCTTACCTTTAGTAAATATGGACAAAGTCTATATTATGATATAAATCAATAATCTAAAATTTTAATTTGAAATTGCATGTTGGTGCCTCATTTATATAACTTGTTTTACGCTATGAACTTGTGACATACCATATTTTGGTTAATCTAACTATGATAAATTGAGATTAGTGTTCCTAAATAATTCAATAAGTGTTGTTGAAAACACAAAATGACTTGTAGCTTAACAACAACAATACTTGTAGCAAAACGATAACAATACTAACAAATTATCAATTGCTTACCGCTAACCAATCAATAGACTACAATAATAGTCCACAAAATGGTACAAACCGGTTTAACACATATTTTAGCTTAAAGGTGTTTTATGTTAATTTATTTTAACTCATCTAAGGACGAATTAATTATTATCATTTTATAATTTTTAATATATCTATATCGATACTACTATATAATACATCTCTTTAGATAGAGATGTAATTTTGCCACAAATACAAGTTTTAAAGCAACATGTACAAATGAGTGCATCACATTTAAAAGGGGTAGAATGGGGATTTGATTAAAATTTTAAGACATTTTAGGGGTAATATGGTAAATTTATCCATTAAATTTTATAAAACTTGACATTTTTACCCTTGTCTCTTTCATGTATTTAATAAACATTATTAATATATTATTTAATGATATGATATTATTTAATTTACTTCATTAATTTTTATTTTATTTATAATACTATAAATTGACATTTAAATTAATATTTACTAATTATATTTTTATAACTAAATAATATTTTAATTAAGTATAATATTTTATTTAATTATTTAAGTATATAGCTTATATAAATCTTCATATTTATAATAACTATAATACTATTATTTTTCTAGGGGCATATTATAAGTTTAATAATTTTAGTATTTATCTATATTTTTTACAACAAAAGTGAGAGGATGATAGAATGATAATTTTACATATGGATTAGGACACCCATATGAAAAGTAATGCTTAAATTTCAAATAATTAATCATTTTATTTCATTTATGCCCTTACAATAAAATATAATATATGATTGCTTATAATACAAATGCTAAAACATATACACGTGGTCAAACAAAATCGTTATTTACTTTCAATGTCGTTTATATATTGTGATTGAGCACTAATCCCTCTTCCCCTTTCTTTATCAGTTGTTAACAGCTCTAACAATCAAGATGATAATTTGTGGTGATAAATTCTCCATTAACTTTTTTCGGTATATACAAATCACCACCAAAAACTAACTCTGATGATCATAAACTCTAACCTACATTCATAAAATAAACCTCCCTAAATCTAGGTAATAAATGATTTCCGACCATAAATACCACCCATATTTTCACAATTCTTATTGGGATAATATAATTGTCTTAAAGACTTTTGTAATATATGTAATTATTTTCTTTTATTCAATTTTTTCAATAATTATGTTTTGATTTTTTAATTTACATCATAACGCACCGAGTTGATACCGACTAAAATCGAATTCACAAAAAATTATGCAACAACCGTACCGCCGCAACGCGCGGGCATTCCAACTAGTTCCTATCAATCAAACACTTAGGTATGGATAATGTCCTTGAAATATTTGGTTATTAATAACTTTTAATCTATTCATATTAATTACCTATGTATCTTGTAGTGATTAAAATCTTAACATTAGAAAGAAAATATCTTACCATTTGAATATCGACTCATTGTAATATTTTTTGTATTATCGTTTTGTTAATGTTATCATAATACATCGACTTCGTAGTTAGTGTAGTTTATATGTAAATTAATTTTTGTTCCACTTTGACATTTTTGAATTATCTTTTATTCTCTTAGAGCATTCACATCTCAATCCCATCAATAAATTTTCTATATTTTAAGGAAAAATTTAAAGAATTCACCTAAATTGTCACTCTATCACATTCCCTAAAATATGGATTAGTTTAGAGGCTCACTTCATATTTCAAATAGTTAGACTAACTATTCATTCTATTTATAAATCATAATTTATATGAGTAAAAGAAAAAGAAAATATAATAACATTAAATAAGGAATTATTATATTAATTGAACAGAAACATTATATGAAGATTGGGATATGGAAATTTCTGCTAAGCTAAACAAATTTTAAGAATAAATGTTAATTTTAGCTAAATTATATGGATGGAGATGAAAAATCATATGTGAATGCTCTTATCCGATGAACACTATTATGCATCTTAAATAATCTTACTCTACTCTTAGTTTGCATTTGACCTGTGTACTAATGTAAAACCTAAAATTTTGACTTTAGGCTTTGTTATATCTATGGTAGGTATTGTTGCCTATTGAACTTGTATCATGTGTTTTTTATGAACTTGTTATTCATTTATCCCATACCTGAGCAAGCCTCATTGGGGATTCAAGTGCGTGTTACCGAGACATCAATAGGTTGTGAGTCAAACTCACCCATAACAAAATTCGTGCAGAAAAATTCTAGAAACTGTGGTTAGAAAAATTTGTTGTAACATGAACTTGTTATTCATTTCTCACATACCCAAGCAGCCTCCTTGAAGATTTTAAGTGTGTCTCATCGAGACATCAATAACATGGACCATGTATGCCAATTATATATTATATTATTAGCGGTGAGTGTAACCGCTGGCTGATCAAATCATAACTGTTAGATCATGCTAAGATTAAATCTCAACCGTATGAACTCGGCGGTTGGAGCGGTTACAGACCAGTTATGACAGTTAGAGGAATCTCAATCACGATTCCTTCTTCCTTCTTTTTCTCCGACATCTCTGGTAACCACCGTCTATAACCTCCAGCCCTTTAATATAAGAACATGCTATTGCTTCATTCCCCTGTTCTTTATGTCGAGGTGAGATGAACACCCAAGGGTTATTTACCTCCCCAAATTGACAATGATGAATCATCACCATCTTCATGCTCTCACGAGTCGCTAGAGGTTCAAAGTCCGTCACCGAATGCCCAACACTCTAACTCCATTGTCTTCTGATCTTCAGATGTCCAGATACGGTACTAAATCTTCATCCTAGGTAAGGCGGTCTCTTTGTTCAAAATTATCGAATAGATTGTTGCTCTTCTGCTGGTATCGATGTGTGGCTTTGTATTTTGTGTTTGATGCACACCGACTCCATTGTCTTTAAGACTGGTTTCTGTACGGCAAATGGAAAATGATAAGTTCAAGGATCCGAAAAGCATCAAACCAACCAGACTGATTTATGTTGTTTTGTAGCAATCCACAAGAAACAGGACCGAGAACAAACTTGTACAAGAACCCTCAGTTTACACACAACAAATATTTTATCTCAATTGTGTTCTTTAAAATTTAACTATGTTTTTCGTCTTCAATTGCAGATAGCAACAGTATCTATAGATCAATCTTAAGGGATACATTTTATGTATCCTTTATTGCTACTCATCACTATTATCTGCAGTAATCAAAACTAAAGCAAGAATCTAATTAGATAATTTTTTAGTTTTTGTTTAGTTGTAACTTTTATGCTTTTATTTGCAACTTCTTTTGGTTTATTCATAGTGGTACACCGCATGTTTGAGGGAATCATATTTATGCTTTTTCAAATTTGAGGGAATCGGGTTATTATTTTTTGTATTTATGTACAATGTAAATCATTTCAATTATATTTTTAAGACAACGTTATTGTTTGGAGGTTTATCCTAATTGTTGGCTTTTGTTGATGAATTAGGATTCATTTTTGTGATTAGGCCGGTCAATGCACTCGGTATATATCTGTTGGTTCATGATATGCGTTTTGATCAAGTGTCTATACTTTAAGCATTAAAGTAAATTGATTATATTGAAGGAAAAGTTGGATGAAACTGTCAACTAAATCTTGAAGATCTGATTCGAAATAAGAAGAGTAGAATTTTTCTTTTTGTTGATGGTAATTATGATTGCATTAGTCACTAGAAAATGAAAAACCATGATCAAAACTACTGTTAAGGATTAAAATTCCATATCCACTTTCTATTAAATCAATGACAAGTAAATTTATTAACTATAATCATAAACTGGTACAATAAGATGCTACTACTTTTAGCAATTAGTTTTGTGTTGGGTGGATGGTTTTTAAAGGAAATGTTCTTCTTAGAGATTCATATTATAGTATACTATAAAAAAGGAGAATTAAAAGAAGTTCAAAAACATATAAGGGCTACATTATCACCTATTGATAGTAATATCCACTATAGAAAATTGATAATTTTGATGTCAAGGGGGGTATTCCGCAATCATCTCTTTCTATGGTTATGGATTGAAACTTTTCTTTTTCATATTTATCACATCACCTTAGCATGGAATGACATTTGTTTCTTGGTTTTTTTTGTGGTTTTTGTTCGTTACAAATATAGCGCACATGGGCGGCCTAGGTTTGGGTAAGCTTGGGTTTGTTTGTGGACTGCCTTAACACATGTTGTATACGCCTAGACATTCAGGTAGAATTGAGTTTCAATATATACCCAAGGCTTGATATGCAACTTCTTCTCAAGTACATTTCGATGAATATTTTTGAAGTTAATTTGGAGGCATTTTTTTTATATTCCCAGCCATCATAAGATATTATTGTCCGGCTGTGATTATACTTAGAATGATAAGTGATAATAGTAGGCATATAGCTTTGCTATACATATATATTGTCAGATGAACTTTATGTTATAAATATAACTTTCTTCTAAGAAAATCAGTTTGATCCTTATGTATTTTCTTTGATTTCTGATTTGTCTATTCTTATATATTGTTTATATGTGTTCTATTCTTTTATTATAGTTACACCATTTTAAGAGAACAAGAATATAAAACATAATGTTAGATCTAGCTTTGAACTTTCAAAAGTGCTTGGCTTGACTTTATTCAAGTCAAAATGTTGGTAGTTTTCAAAAGTTAGTTAGTTTCTTATCAAAATGAGTTTTTATTTAGCTTTAACTAATACCATTTTGTGGTAATGTTTTATTAAGCAAAGTTCATACTTACCGGTGGAACGTACAATCAAGTGTTGGGAGCGAGTGTTAGGAGCGAGTCATGGAGTTCAAGATTGTCTTTTGTAGAATGCTTATTATTTGAGGCATTGAGATGATCAATAGGATCATAAGGATCACAAGTAGTGTGTTTCTAAGTATATCTAAGCGTATTCAGTTACTTGCATTATGTTAAAAGTGTAGAGTGGGTCATAAGAAAGTTTAACTAATTAATTGGATTGATAATATAGATTCTATCTCCTTAAAGATTTCATTATTTTTTTGAGCATATCATACCAAACTTTATATCAATCTTTGCTCTAACTACGTGCCATACCGATAGGAATGATGATAAATTTTACGTGCCATACCGATAGAAATGATGATAATTTTTTTCAGTGAATAAATATATATTCGTGAGTTATTTTTATGCTAAATGTAGAGGTTTGTGTTCTAAAATTATTGGAATTCATACATTATAGCATCAACGTACCCGGTCACCGGACGGGGTATAAAACTAGTTTGATTAGACTGGGATGGTGGTGTGTCGATTCCCCATATCATAATACATCTAGGTTGACGGGTCCATCTGCTTCTATTCATTTATTTGTTGTTTGTATTTGTGGTTATTAGGCATCCTCTCATGATACAACTTATTTAGTTTTATTCTCGTCATATATGTACATGATATTCTCGCTGCATTACTTACATTGTTTGTTATTATAATTATTATCTTTATTTGCTCATAGGGCAATAGACTTTGTTGTAATTTTCCTTATTAATGCAAGTTTTCAAGCTTGTGTTCGTGAGCTAAAAGATTTTAAAATATCTAGATATGGTTTCGTTGATATTATAAGCATTTTACCGGTAGTTAAACCTTTTCTTTTGATTGTTATTATGTTTTATTTTCGACTTTTGTAAAATTGGCATGTTAGTCCAGAATCACGCATCAATTTTTATATGTATAATAAACCGATACAACGTCCAGATCGTTCAAACTATAGGTTTAATTTCTAAGATCTGAAAACGAAATCCAAAACATGACATACCATATCAACCATCCATATAACTTTTCCAAGGAATAAAGATACAATGACAAATATAACTCTTTACACATGACTCCAGACGTATTTTTATTAAAGCCATAACGATGTCTAATATTCCCTAAGCATATAATGCAATCATATGTGCACATGATAAACAACCAAAAATTATTCTCATCTAAGCCCAAATTCCAACAATCTTTAGGGCCATAAAAATACCAAAACCACTCTGTAAAGATATTCTGAAACCAAAGTATGTGTACATATTTCTAAATTGGCTATTATTTCGTCTTACATTATATGTAGATGTGATATGAACATAAATAATTATACATTGTAATGCGGTTAATAGATGTGTGTCGAACAGTAACTACATATTGGCAGTTAATTCTTTGATTTCATCCAAAGAAATGACCTGCATCCAGTGAGAAAGATGTTATACAACTTGGTAATGTACCATCTAGAGAGTTAATATACTACCACAATTATTAGATGTACAATTTTATAACATTGAAAAGAAAAAAGGTCAATTTAAGTTGCATTTAAGCCTAACAAAATGGGTGGGTCATGTCAAAACAGGTTCTGATAATACGAACCCCAGTTGAAATGTATGGTTTTAGAAAGCATCAAAGGGCCAAGTTGTGGCGACAACTAGTAGGTAGTAGCAGAAAACAATGGGGGTGGGCGGTGCAAGACTATTTAGACCCATTCTAAGTTAGCTGATTTCATATCATTGACCCTCTATAAAACCATTCTTTAATTTGACTCAGATCAACCCATTAAGATAACAAAAATTACCAAAATAAACTCATTTATTGAAAATGGGTTATGATAGTCAGGTACAGAAAAGAGATAGACTGAAATAAGATAAAAAGGAACGGGTCAAATGATTGAGTGGCTTTTAAACCACTCAAAGCTAAGAGGTGACGGGTAGGTCACATTGGGCAAACTAAGGCCTCGACTGACCCTCCACTCGTTTAATCCATTTGACTCATTCAGTCAATCTTTAGCTATTACTGACCACTGAGTATACCCATTTGAGATAATAAATAAATAAATAAGAACCTAAATCAACCCATTCATTGATTAAGGGTTAAAAATGGCCACATCTCCTCAATTGCTTTACTCAAAAAGTTGGACCATTATTTTTGTACATATTTTTTTGTAGTCATACAAGTAAAAAATTAATTTCTAAACTCATAAAATAGAGAATATAAGTGTTGGCAGGTAAACAAACTCAACCCATTTAGACCCGTTACCATCACACCCGACAATCTATTTGCCACACAAATTAGTCATTCATGGAGTCTCGAATCATAGACCTGTAACTTCTATTAAAGCAAGAGTTGTACAACAAGAAGCAATTGCCATACTTTCTTGACGTGTTATAATCACATATTTTATGTAACATTGGGGATAGTATTACCTGCTCATTTCCAGCAAAATCATTATCAGGAGTGAGGAACAGCATGCAGTGGCACTCCTTTCTGAGAAATAAGTAGGCAATAATCTTAATCAGCCCGCTTAAAGCTACAAACCACAAATAATACCACTAAATTGCACAACATGTCCTCCAATGATCATATATCATACCAAGTCAAAAAAGAACTAAAATCTAAAATCCAGCCAAAATATTTTACGTCAATGTAAAGGAAGTCGGTTACCTTTCTCTCATGGGAACACAAGGGCAGTTCCAAAAGCCTTGTGTTGCCTCAGCTGCTTTGTCATCATAGTGCCTGTTTACAAACCAAATCACATATTATCTAATTTGTACAGTGTGTGCTTACTGCTTAGTTTACTATAAGGAACTTAAGATATTTTTCTGAGGAATATGAGCAAGGACTGGCTCACAGGCAACATACCTGCAGGGACAAAGTGACGCCCCCAATGAATCTTTGTGGTCTGCTAATCCCTGTATCAACAATTAAAACACAAAACTTCAATTTCATCATCAGACACAAAGACTCATGCATATAATCAAGACCAGAAACTTCAATTTTATCATGAAGTTGGTGACATAATGCTTCTATTCCTGATTGTATCCCTTAACAATTTCTGCAAACTTCCATTGTTATCAGAAGACTAGATCAAAGTAGATATTTTACTAGAGTTCCATACAAGTTATATAGATATGTTATATGTAAACTTCTGCAAACTTCTAGCACATATTAGAAGACTAGATTTAATTAGCTTATATTTACCTAGAAAATCACAAGTTGTATAGATATTTTATATGTATAGGCAATAATCATAGTTTATACGATGGCTAGGAATTTGTATGGAACCAAGTCATCTACAAGGCGTATTTTAATATTTATGCATTATTACTTTAGAAATATATTGCACTTTGATGTTGCGATGAATTTAACAATCACATTAAAGCCATAATAGGAATACTATTGATGGTAGACATTCACACATAAAACCTGGAGTTGGATGGTTCTAATCATGTTTGTGGGCGAAAAGTGATAAGTTAAATTCCAATAATTATGCAGTGACTGCAGTCAAAGTCAAGGCAGTCTAAGTTAATTAAAGCAGTCAAGATCTATCTAAGCATACATCAAGCTGGTGTATTATCGCTGACGTCTCATGGCCGGATAAAACTACCATTTCGCAACATTTGTATAATTGTATCATTTCATGATGTAAGAGTTAAGTTATTATTTTAATCAGAAACTTCAACCTACTTGAGCAGTGAATTAGGAAGGGAAAACGTTAAAGGAACTCAGAACTCTTCTAGTTTGAAATAAAGTAAAATCTGAGGAAAACCTAAAGAAATGATTTTGCATGTCTATTGCACATGTAGATCAAAAAACAACTTTCAATGAAAATCCTCTCCAACTGTAACTCAAACCAAATTCTGATGGAGAAAACCATTCATCGTTTCACATGAGAGAACAATAGAAAGAAGCAGTACCTTGATAACCACAGATGTAACACTCTTGTCAACGCAAAAATATGTGTCGGATTTACGAGCATACTGCTCTGAAAACTTCCTCATAATTTCAACGGACTTATCTGAAGGTTCAGCTGAAAATATTTAAATACCACAATCTTAGTAACGAGCAACAAGAGAAGTATCACCCGATTCACTACATTTTCAGTATTAATATGATTTGAGCTTGAATGTGTCAATCTCCTCTCCTTATAGCAACCTAGCTATAAGATTATGTGGATAGCCTGAAGTAACTAATTCAAGGTATATAATAAATAGAACAAACTAGTTCCACAAAGATTTGGGTTCAAACACTATAGAGAATCCGTAGTATGTGAGCAAGTTAACGTTAGCATTAATTACACTCGTAAGGCGTCAATATGCACAAATCCAAATAAGAACATAGTGTTTATCTCCTTATAAGCAGCGTTAATTAAGAGAAACATGATTAAAACCCTACTAGTATCTCAATCATCTATATAAAACAAAAACAGTTAAAACTCGGCTTCAGACAGACAAACTAGCGAAAGACATCAACGAAATGAAATCGCACTAACAAAAACACAATAATTACGAGTTACGACTACATGCTGCATCTTCATCCTATAGCAAAATTAACATCAAGTAAACTACAGAACGCGAATCTCCACTAATACATTCCATAAAAAACACATTGCTAGGGTTTTAACGAGAAGCAAACTTGATTCGATTCAAACTTTTGAAATCACGCGTGTGTAAACTGTAAAGCTGTAAATTACCTTTGGCAATCACAACTCCACGGCACCGGAGGTTCGTAGGAGGTGTTCTGAAAGAAGAAACACCAAATCCGCTGGTACAAGAGGTGGTTGCCGATAGAGCTCTCATCACGGTCAGTATCTTCCGAATTCAAAGTTTTCGTCAACTAAAACAGAGCAGAATCAGCAGTATCTGGAGATGAAGGCAAGAAGAAAACCTCTGGATCAACGTATGTATAGCTATATATTCGTGTGATGTTATATGATTTGGAGTTACCGGAAAGATCTATTTGATTCCGATGAGATGTGAGCACGAAGCACCAATCGTTATGATATTAAATTATCCGTTCCGATGAAGTTTTTTGAAGATTGTATGTTATCTGTTAATAGTCTTTTCAGAAGCCTGTTAGCTATTGGGCTTCATTTGGTCTTCATTTTATTGGGTTCTTGTTGTGCACTAACCTGATTTTGGGCTCACACCGATTCGGGTTGAAACCGGCGAACCGTTCAGGTTGAAACCGGTTTTTAAAAGGACAATAATAGTGTTTGACTGGTTTAAAGCTGGTCTTTAACCACTTTGGTTTGAGTTTGAATGGTTTCAAAGTGTAGGGTTACAAAACACTTTAAACCCTGTAGATCGGTTCAATTCCAGATCGGGTTTGATCTAACCGGTTTTAGAATCAAGTTTGGTTCCCGATTAGAATTAGCATATTCAGTTTTCGAATTTTGAACCCGATTAGAATCTATGCTTTTATAATTCACATTATATGGATTATTTTTACTTTTATTACGTAAAGACGTGGTTTATAAACCCATTTTATTAGACTATCTTCATTCATCCCTCCCAATCCTCAACCGTCACCCTAGCCGTTAGACCACATCCTTGAATCCTTGACCCTCATCATCAGACCACATCCCTGACACTCGTCATCTCACCACACATCCTTGACTGCACTTCACATGCATCAGTCTTATTGTCACACCACACATCCTTGACCCTTAACAATCACGCCTCACCCCCAACACCCCTAAGTTCGATTTTATTTCTTCAGATTATTTAAAAATAATCATTTTCTTCTAAAAGATTTTATATATCAATTTACCTTCAAAAATTTTATAAGTTGTTTCAATTTTAGTCCATAAGTTTTATTAATTGTTTCAACTTTATCCAAAATAATGAAACTTTTGGAGTGAAATTAAAGCATACGAAACTTGTGGAGCTAAACTGATGTTTTTAGTTTTTGAAAGAAAATTGTTACTTTAATCAAACTTTAGGGAACAAAATTGAAATTAACTCTTTATTTTATTACACAAGATTTTACTTCCAATTTCATTACACCTGCAAATAATGTTTTAAAAATACAGACGACCTTAACTATTCAAAATTGAGGTTGTGAATAGTGAAGACAGTATGTGAAATAGGGTTGCAATTCATTTTATATGTGCAAATGAAAACAAGAGGTTCAGTTGAGCCTTAACCAATACACATACTACACATTAACTGAATAACCTCTTTCTAGGTTCACATTGGTTTCGGTTCATCTGTTCTTCTGAATGACGCTATTAAATATGCTCTCTATAGGTGTTGAATTTCCATAACCAGCGGATTACAATCATAATAAACCCAAATGTCCCAGAAAACCTGAAATGCAGCTAGGAAGTGCCTTGTCACTATATCTGACCTTCCAATTTCGGCATCAGATCTGCTATGCATGATAAAACAGGACAATGCACCCTGACCAACAGTCAATAGCATATTGATAGCCAAGCTATATGAACTGAAAGTCACGAACCTGCATAACATGAAGAAAAAAGACGATACATAAAGCAATTTCAACTATCTGCTCATGAACAGGTCAATTTGGCTAATTTACTCAAATGGGTCAATTTTAGGGGGAGGGGGTAACTAAAAGGGAAATGGGTTGAATGGGTTGAATGTCACCCCAATACAACCTTGTACTCAAGTTTATTTGAAGATTTAGATCATTATTGTATTTGATATCGATTTCTTAATCATACTTGATGCATAAACCTTTAATTAAAAAAAATGAGCAAAGAAGTGTTTTTGTGGTTAACTGATTCCTATCCATATTATAGTTGACCTGTTACTCTATTTTCTTGGTTTGCCCATCTAACCACCTCTAACTCACAGCAGCATCGGAAGTTGTGCAGAAAAAAAGAACCGTGAAAATGGGAGAAAGAAAGGCCAATAAATACCATTCTTAGCCTACTAAGAAACTACTTCACTTTCTTGGACTCTGTAATCCTGCAATCCACATTCAATCCTGATTGCTGAAATGAGTTCTGGAGAGATGATTGGCTTATCGGTATCTTGATGGTCATTTGGTTTGTCTTTCTCATTAGTCGAGTTAGAATTATGTGTAGTAGCCCCCCAACCCCTGTACAGAATGACTTTATTTGGTTCCTGGGAGACAAGAATTGCACCTGTTGCTTCCTGCAAGTAACACAATAGGTCCAACTTCATGCATTAATGCATCAGCTACTGGTATATATGATACAGTGGTGAAGTTGTGGTGCAAACCTCTAACTTTGAAACCACTTCTTGTGCTGAAGTCCCTTTGGCTCTGCCTTTGATATTTACAATAGCAAGGGGATATTTCTGGAAGTGAGTTTTAATGGTTTTAGCCACCCCACTAACGATATTGCTTCTTCCTGCAATATGATATTAGCATGGTTATAGAAAAGTAGACCAAGAAAGCCAGTTCAACTTAAAGATCAGTGATTGAGTGTGTTCATTAAAACTGGTGATCACTAAAAAAACTACTATAATATTGTAAAGCTTATTAACACATCTTTTGTAAACTAAGCCAAAGTTCTACGAAATAATTCAAATTTATAAAAAAAATGATTCGATGAAAAAAATCGTTTAAAGACAAAACAAAAGATGTGGAGTTAAGAATGGTCGCTACAGCTTCTACACAACCGAAAGAGTTGTAAAAAATGAATTTTGTTAGAAAAATTTTGTGATTTGTTACAAAATGGCGGCATAAATCACAAACGGTAGGAAGAAAAAGAGGTCTTCCAACATGTGTTCATGCCTTTAAAATGCAATAATACATATAAGTGCAAAACTTAACAATCTGGGAATTTAGCGCAGGTTTCATTTTAAAACCATGCCCGGAATGTTTAAAAATACTTTCCAAAAAACTTGGCCAACTCTCATAGGTGGATTTTCAGTCGGATAATCTGGAATTGCTTGAAAAGCTCAAAAAAACGCCAAATAAAGTAAGCAGAATTTGGTTGGTTTGACAAACTATGGATCAACCATGCAAGTCCGTATGTCAATTGTTGAGAAACCTTTTCTTCTCACTATATATGAAACCTTGAAATTTGATTATTATTTCGTACATATATACTTGTTATGTTTTATTTAATTACAACATTTTAAGTTTTTCGGACAGATGTGTTGAAAGACAACAAATGGTTTCAACCTTCTATATTAATTTATTCAACCAAAACCAATAGTATTTTGTTAGTATAGTTTTTATAATCATATTTAAACCAACTCCTTTCATTTTGGGTAAGTTCTAGAACTTCACCCATTTGACTTGCCAGAGAAAAGTCAACCCAAATCACCCCTTTTTAAGTGGGTCGACGTTGCCAGCCAGAGGTGGCAGGTTT
>BJCM01062567.1:0-12269 GCA_018326385.1 Flaveria bidentis | reverse complement strand
AAAAGTCAACCCAAATCACCCCTTTTTAAGTGGGTCGACGTTGCCAGCCAGAGGTGGCAGGTTTTGAACAGTTTACCTACAAACTTGGTTGATTTGAGATGTAAATTATCTCCAAATGGTCAAATTGGGTACAACTTATAAAAGCATCCTTAACCAACCATTGAAAGTCAGTAACATGGTGTTTTAAAGTCCTTACATCGATATTCACAAAAAAAATGATCATTATTCTAGTAGTACATATTTCGAATCATATTTAATACACTGCTTATATCCCATAGAACAGAGTAAACCCTACTCGTTGAGTGAGATTTTACAGGGCGTGATTAGTTTAGTTTAGTATCAATACACTATTTATAAAGATTTGAAAGGATTTGATTTGTCAACCCGACCTGACTGATATTAAAACTTTACCCCATTTTTTCGTATTCGTTGTTAGCACACGGAGCACATGTGTAGCTTACCAACAGCTAGAACAGGACGTTTTTTCATCTTCAGGGCCTGTTTCCTCAAAAGCAGCCTCTCTTTATTAGAAAGAACAATAGATCTGTGTGGTTTTCTGTTTGACCCGATGAGTTGAGATTCGTTAACTGGTGAAAATGGCACCTCACTCCTCGCAACGGAGACACAAAGCTCAGTGCTTGGTGATTCTTCGAGCTGAAATAGATTTGATTCATCAAAAACAAAGGGTAATAATAGAGGTATTCGGTTGTTAGATAATCCATTATAGATAACCGATTATAATGAAACGTAGTGTAAGAGATAGTTTAGATGTGTTTTTGCTGCTCGAAATTGGATGTATCATTTTTATGTTGAGTTTTTGGCAAATAATGATAATATAAGGAGTGTGTTAAATGGAAATAAAGGTATGCAATATAGTTAAATCTATCATTTGATGATAACTTTTGTTGCATATATTGTCAAACTGATTATTTGACCCCACATAATCATAAGCAGAAGTAGATTATCTAAACGTTGATGACTAATAATTACTACTTGAAGTTGGAATAATCAGATAATTGTTCAGAAAACACACATCCAAACACACCCTTGATTGAAATTGATAAGCGATTCATATACCTTGAAAGCATTCGAAGAAATTGAAGTGCTTTGTGTCTTATATTTCTCGCTCTCATTTGTTTCTTCCACCAATAAGACTGAAGCATTTGCATTAGCTTCTGTGAACTCACTTTCATTGGTTGGATTTTCTTGAGAAGATATTACGCTATCATTGTTATTTGACAAATATAAAGCACCTCCCTGAAACTCTCTTACCTTGAACGTTGCAAATAAGTAATAAATATTAAATAACAGGAAAGCTTACATTCTATCTAATTGTTACACAAAGGATACATTCTTAGAGGGGGTCAAAAAGGGTCAGGTCAGATTGATATGCCTACAATTTCTGCCCCTTCTTTAATGATAAAACTTAATTACTAAAGCAATTTAAGAGGTTGTAAACGCTTGAGAGACTTAACTGTCTGACATATATCTTTTTTAGATATATTATATAGTATTATCCTGTTATTAATACAAATAACCCAAATTGTCCTATTTTTATATAGATGGTTAAAAATTACTACCTTTATCAGTTGCTATATAATAGAAACAGGTTTGCAAACAAAGAGGAATTTCAACTTACATTGATGAAAGCACTGAACCATTACCACTTCAAATTAATGAGTTCTAGAGTAGACAACTTTGACCCATTTACTATCGAAAGGTGTCTAATGTTTAAACTAGGTGAAGTCACCCAAGGGGTATTATTTTCTTTATGCTAACAGCCTCCTAAATTGTTTAATTTATTAAAACAGAATATCATTGTAATAACATAGCTTTTCTAATCATATTAATGCATTTACCATATTAAAAAAAGGACAAAAACATGTTTGGGTCCAGACACGTTATCTAACCTGCCTGCCCTGCCCAATTTGTCACCTCTAATAAATTTCCAACACATGTGAATACTCCTCACCTGCCCATTATCCTGATCTGTAGGATTTGATGTATAAACTTCAACATCAGAGTTGGGTTCCATATATTCAGCTGATGGGGATGTAACCTCCTGTTCCTGTCAAATAACAACATTACCCAAAAAGTACCAATTATAATGTCATCCTCAAACTTTTTACAAAAAATGCAGGAAGTAATGGACACTAACCGACAGAATATTCTGATCTTTTTCACCGTGTACATTTATTTCCCCACTTCTAGCCTGGTTCAAGACAAATTGAGTAACATTCTGTTAAATATGCAAGTACGAGCAGACCAGTGTCAACCATAACAATTGACTGATGACCACATCAGAACACTCACCAACTTAAGCTTTAATTCTTCAACATTTTTTCCAAGCTTCAATACATGAAGTTTCAAAGACTGCATCATAGTGGTAACAAGAAATTAACAAAACCGGATAAAGTCATAAAAGTAGTGTGCAATCAAATTCCATTTTGGGGCCCCATTTTTGACATTCTTCCCAGATCTCAACATTTTTACTTTTTTTTTAATTTTATTTCATTTAATGTAAAATCACATGAAACCAGGAATATCTGTCAGCTGCTCTCTATATTAGATAACTATTTCAGCAACTTAGGCATAAATCGATTTCGTGTGCTTTCTTTTGCATTAATACATATGTAAACTGAAACATGACCTTATGCGATTATATGTACCATACAGTATTTACTTACCTCTCGGCGCTGGGCTTCAATGGAGCGTTTTAATGCTTCTCTTTTATTAAGGAGTGTTTGTGGCCTCAAGTTCGCAGGTCTTTTGTAGTTTTTACCACGATAAACAATAATGGCATGACCTTTACGCATGCGTTCTACTGCCACTAATATTCCACCACTTTCTGATTCTAACGTTCTTGCTATTGCATGAACCTCATCAATGCTTGTTTCACCACATAATATCTTCACAAGTTCCCTGTATTTCCAGTGAAGATGCATATTTTCAACAGTTCCATCAAAAACTCCACGTCTTCCTGAAAATGAGAAATCATATAAGAGGTCTTAGTTAGGCATGGCAAGATA
The DNA here is from genome assembly GCA_018326385.1 of Flaveria bidentis. NCBI lineage: Eukaryota > Viridiplantae > Streptophyta > Magnoliopsida > Asterales > Asteraceae > Flaveria > Flaveria bidentis. Next base: position 9,240 of record BJCM01062567.1, on the reverse strand, counting down.
GGCGGATTGGGTACTTCGTTCTGGTTTATTTGGAGCGGCACCTTTTTTAGTAGGGGTAAAGATGTGACCTGTAAACTCTTTTTATGACCATTTTTTTCATTATTAATAACTAATTTGTTGATTCTGAGTTAGAAAACCATCTAATGATAATCATAGTTAAAATCTATGAACAAAAAAAAAAGATATAGGAGGTTAAAAAAGATATAGGAGGTTGTATGCATTGAAAAGACTCCAGGAGACTTTTCACCTTATTTGACATGTTCGGCCCATTTGATTTGTTCCCCACTAAGCTAATTGTTTTTAATTGACCCATGACCAATTCGAGATCAAACACAACCTAAATCTACCAGTTCGCTCTAGTCTTAGGATTAAAGTGTTGTGCCATAAAATAGGAAATGAGACTCGCCCAACAGGAGAAAAGTTCACATTTGACTTGTTCCCTTTTAAGCCATTTTCTATTTGAACCATGACCCGTTCGATATATGAAGAAAACTGCAACCGACCCGTTTACAGGTATATTTGTCACCTCCAGTCTTAGGTTTCAAGTGTTGTGTTATAAAAAAGAAATTGAGACTCACCTAACAGTAAAAAAGGTCTCATTTTCAAGCCAACTTTTCGCAGCATGTACCGTTCCTCTTCAGTGATACCTTCTTTATCTGCTTCAAGTTGTAGCTTGGTATCTTCCTTCTCTAGCTCTTCGAGAAGCTTCTCTGCCCTTTCTTTGCTTGCCAATGCCTATCATTGTCAACTTGAAATATATCATATGTTGACAAAATTGGTGAATTAGATGACAGATCCAAATGAGTAATTTACAAATCAAAGAGGTGTCTGGTCAGGTTGACCGGCCAACACTCTTTAGTCCTTTCTTTTAGCTTTATAAATAACTAATATGATTACAAAAGCTATACTGTCAGAATATTAATTTTTTTGTGTATAAAAAATAATTAGGAGATTGTAAGCATTTGAATACATTTTGAACAACTTCAATCCATTCAACATATCTTACCCAGTAGGGATAAAATATAACTTGAATTGACGCATTTTTTGATAATTGGGTCAAACTTACAGCCTCTATGAACTACCCAGTAAATTTCAGAACACAACGTAAATGTACTATTTGATCTAAATGCCTACCTGAGACAATTTGGAACTAGTTTTCTTTATAGCTGCTTCACGGGACTTTTGTTTCCTTTGCTCAATGGCAATTTCCAGTTTCTGGTCTCTATATCCACCAATTTCAGCAGCAGAGAGATTCTCAATATCCTTATCTTTATTTTCTTGCAGATCTGATGGACTGGTGCTCTTTTTTCTTTCAGGTCCATCAACTCCACGATTCCTTCTCTGTTCTATTGCAGAAGAAACTGTAGCTGGCAAGAAATCTTTACCTCTATATAGAACAATATATTCCCTATCGCGTGTAAGTAGTGTTCCTCCAGTTAACCACTGAAATTATTGGGGAAAAATATCAAAAAAACAGATGATATTCAAAGATTGAGCTATAAATTACAGTATTCTAATGTATAGTATGAGGAAGATAAACTGGATTCAAAGAGTTCCGTACTACACAATTTTCTTTGTAATTTATAATAGTATACCATAATCTTAGAATATGGAAATAAGAAATATAAAATAATTAGGTTTGACTTTAACCTGTGTAAGAGAATCCAGCTTATTTAAACTGCTCAAAGATCTTAAGAGTGAAAGTTTCCCCTGTAGGTGGAAAACCAGTGGCTTGGCGAGTTGGATAACAGGTCAAAGCTGATAAGATCTTTGGCAGCATTAAAACAAACAGCAGTTTTTTGGCGTTTTTTTTTTCATAAGTAACTAATATACTAAAATATGATTACATAAAGGTCTAATCTTTTGGATAAAACAATTTAGAAGGTTGTACAGACTTGAGAGTCGGTTAAGGGACTTAAGGGCAGAGTGAGTTAAACATTTTTCAAACCAATGACTCGCTTTTGGCTTTTCTTAATCTTACTCATTTGACTTGTTAGTGCTAAATATAACAGATAGGCCCAGTTTTCACATAGTTAGGTTAGTATTGCAACCAGTAGCTTAACCCATAGAAATACTTCTGAAATCAAATTAATGTACCAAAAACGTTGAGTAGTCACATGAAGTTTGAAAGCTTTATAAGGTTAGTGTGATATAAGTATGTTAAATTTAGGCCCAATCAATGCATGCTTCAATTCGAGATTGATTAAGCAACTTATACTTGCACAGTGCCTATAATTTAAATTCAGGTGCAACGAATACCAGTAATGCTTCAATTTGGTATCACTTCTCGTTGGACTAATCTTGTAATTACACGATAGTTAAAAGGATGAGAGATAATTATATTAGTTTATGAATTATCTAAACAAGTTCGTATTAGATTAGGATCGAGTTTAGTTTTTTATCTTATTATTATTAAATTAGTCTACAAGTTTGTTTAGTATATAGGGGTTATAGTTTAGGATTTATATACCTTCAATTCTAATCAAAGAGTTTTTTTCTTGTTAAATCTATTGTTTGATTAAGCTGAAGAAGGCCTGATTTCCAACAATTCTAACTTGTACAGTGAGTGCACTGACCTTTAACTCTTCAGCCATCAGATCACTGTTGGTATTCTGGACTCCTTTTTTAACAGCAATCTTTGCAATCTCACATTTCTCCCAAAGCTTTAATATGGCTGCAGCCAAACCTTGAAGTTTCCTATTTCTACCTGATACAAGAAAAATTCGAAAGAACTGAAAATTGATAATGACAGATTGGTGGCAAAATGGACTGATCAGGTTTGACAACAGGTCACAATAAGTTGGGATGGGTTGACCCACCAATAATAACTAAAAAACTTTATTTAAGAAAATGAGATTGTTCTCCAATTCAACAATTTAAAGATGGACGATTATGTCATGGACAACTTTTGGATTTACAGTTGCCTAGTTTTTAAGTGTTACTCATTTGATCTGTCATAACAATACAAAGCCAAGATTAGAAGTGGGAAATTTGACCCAGCTATTTATGAAGGGGTCAATCGAGTTGAATGACAAAGTCAGTAAAAAAATAAATGGGGTAAATAGGTAAAAAAAAGTCAAACAGGCCGTAAGTCACCTGAAGTGTATTTTTAATGCCATCAACCTCTAAAATTATATATCAAAAAAGTGGATTATTATTGTGCTATAAAGTTTTTTATAGTAATCTTTGACACACCAATGCATCAATAAAATTGAAAACTTACCTGATGAGTTCAGAAATAACATGTTTTGTCACCGTTAACCCAGATTGACCCATTCCATATAAAGAGTTAAAATTGGCAATCTGTAACCAACTATAACAAATTACAGTTCAGGAATCACTAACCTAAAGCGAAATGACACGGTAAAGGCCTCCCAAGTCTTCTTAGAATTGTCATTTCATCGTTTGTTAATTTTGGTTTAACTCCAAAAGGAAGGAGACGAAATGGCTTCCTGTACCCAGGAACAATTGCTGGTAAAAGGTCAGCGTCAACTGGTAACGGTTCATACCCATACCAATCAGTGAACCGTGGACCCAGTCCATCCAAAAGCCGGTCAGCTTCTTCTGCGAGTTGGGCCTCTCCTGGCAGCTGAAACCGGACCCTGGTTCGAGAACCCACACCTTGAATCAAAGGTGGTTGAGTTGTTTTTGAGCCAATTGAGCTGCTTTCTTCCCCACCATCCTCTTCAGAGTCCATAGATGAACTCATTCTCATTGGGTCATCAACAGGTGCATCATTTGTTTTTTGTTTATTAATATAGAAATAAGGATACTTGTAGTCAGCGCCTCTGTACAATATTATAATACTTCCAGCTCTCCAAATAACCAGACCCCCTGTTTTCCTCTGTGAAAAGCGTTACAAACAGAAATATAAGTCAAATAAATTTGATTCATAAGTGAAAAGTTAATACAAGTCAAACCTGACTTCTCATGTTATAATTGAAGAATAGCACATGATATACCACATCATAAAAAAGGAGATTGTGTTTAACTTTAAGTTGGTGTTTTGCATGCATTTGCAAAGTGCTTATCACAGCTTGAACAAATAAAATCAGATAATCAGATGATTATATATTTTATGTGCTTGAAGTTGGGGATGGATTAGATAATTTTAGATTTATGTCAATAGCATGTTCCCACAACCACTGATTGACCGAATTTGTACTATTTCTTCAATCATGATCATATCATGAAAACTCAGATATTCAAAATAACATACTATTTGGAAAACACTCTCAAGCTAATTATCAATATAATCACACACCTAAACATCCTCTAACTGTCAAATACATAAATCTGCCAGCTTCTGACTTTTAAACAGGCAGGACTGTTTTAGTCAGTCTCAAAGCACCACATCCAAACACCCTCGTTAACATTGTTGTAATGATTATAAGAAGGATGTACATTTTTATACATAGAAGTATGCTAGCAGTCCTTTATAAACACTAATGTTAAGAAGGATGTACATTTTCATACATAGAAGTATGTTAGCGGTCCTTTATAAACACTAATGTTAAGCTACTGAAAAGAACACATATTGCTCATCTAACCTCTAGTAAATCATGGGTTCTCTTCATGTTCAATCTACACAGATCCTCACAGACAATCTTTACGAGCTCGGTCCTCCTCCACCTCTCATGGATCCCATTAACAATCCCCTCAGTAATTCCAGCCTTCCCAATCTTAAGCTTCGGCTTGATCGCAATCCCCAAGCTTCTCAGCCTCCTTAATTCCACCGGTGGCAGCTTCAATTCCGCCATTGTCGGCACCTTCTCACCCTCTGTACTCCCTTCAATTCTCCTCCTAACCTTTTCTTCTTTCTTCTCCTTCCACACCTCCCGCCGGAGCTCATGATACCTCGTTATAGCACTACCGGAACCAGGCTCCGGAACCGGATTCTCAGGCGTACTCCAGCTCGGGTCAAGCGTGTGCCCGACCCGGTGCTTTGGTAAACGATTAGGCAGCGGAACGAATATCTCACCAGGAGAGTGAGTTAGGGTTTCCTGTGGTGGTGAAGGTTGTTGATTATCGATAGTTTCTTCAACGTAACCTAAGCTACGAAGCTTATCGGCGATTCTTCGAATTGCTGATTGAGGTAGCCTTCGGGTGTCGGCGGAAGCGGCGGAGGAGGAGGAGGCGGAGGCACGGAGGAGAAACGAAGTCCGGCGAGTGTGGTGAGGGAATCGTGGATGAAGGTTTTTGGGGAGATTGGAGTGAGAAAACAAGGGTTTTGGGAGGGTTTTAGGAGAAGGTGAGGGTTGTTGAAGCAACATTTGGGGGAATTATGAGCTATTAGCTAAGAGATGATCGAATTGTTAATTTGTAGTTGGATTTATATCGATTATTCTTCAATTTTGCCTACAAATCGCTCGATTAAGACCAGTTTACTGTGTTCTTCGTTGAGATTTCAAGTCCTTTTGGTGGTTGGATGACTCGACTAGGAGCGAAATCGAACCTGTAAACTCGGTGTTTTGAAGATTGAAGGTGGTAACGAAGAACAGTTGCAGGTTTATCGGGTTGGACATGAAGAAGGTATGGCAACCATATCTTTGGTTATTGGAGATTTTTAAATAAAAGGTGTTTTTTTAAATAAAAGGTGTTTTTTTTAATAAAATGTGTTTTTTTAAGTGGGTTTCAGTAGTTAAAAAAATTACAGTTGAATATTAGGAGTCCATTGCTCGTAAAAATAGACCGAGAATAAAGGCAAGGTGATTAGATCAGTGTTCGGTCTCTTGACGAGTTAACTTTAAGTGAATCCACTTTTTTTTACTAATGGATTCAATATAAACGTCACATGAGTACCTTCATCCGGTCACCATGCGTGATACCTGGGACTGAACGAAACAAAACTGGCATGATGGGAATAACAAAGCATCAATTTTGAAATGAGCACGTTAATATATGAATTGCACATTCTTCCGCACATTCTTCCGGTTATCAAGAAACCTACTTGTCACAAGAGCAAACTTCAGGATCCGCTTGTCATTTAAGCGTATGAACGGACTCCCAATAAACAATTATAATTTTATTTACGTACTAAAAACCACTAAACAATATCACTAAACAATAAAAAACAACACTGTTTATTAAAAAAAAATGAAGAAAAAAATTTATTGGTTAGGCATTGCAATAGTTATTTTGACAACTTATTTATTGGGTAAAACTAAAAAAACTAACTGAATCGAACCAAGTTTTAATTTATATCTTTATTAAGAGTTGATATTGTTTACTTACGGTTCATGAACAGATAATCAAATAAAGATTTTTATTTGTGTTTGTTCATTATGCTTATGAACATGTTCATGTATGCTCGTAAATTTAAACAAACGCAAACAAACGTAATGAGCGCAAATGAAAGCAGACATACGTATACTATTTGAACAGTTAAAAATCAACATTTTTTATCCCAAACATTAGCTATAACCACTTTAATGGAATACAAAATTAAGCATAAACGAATATATTACTAAAAATTCACGAACTTATTATTACGCGCTCATAATGTTGTAGAATGAACACAGGTGTTCCATTATTTAATTATTTGAATCAAATTTTATGTTCATGTTCGTTCATTTATTAATCATGTAAACGAACTTATCGTCAAAAGATTCACAATGATTCGTTAAATGTTCTTTGCCTATTTTGTTTCCACCTAACATCACACTTGCATATATTTGAAATTGCACCTATTTCCACCACTCGTGTTCCATTCACTTACATCTCTACGATTAACTCCAAAAGAATGCAATTGTCCATGCAAAATAGGAAATTTATTAAATGGTTTTTGTGGATTCTTTTTGTATATTCACTCAACCAAAAATAGAAATTTATTTAACACTTTTTGTGGATTATTTTTGTATATTCAAGCAACTCGACGAAACAACACTCAACAAAATCTGTTAAATAAGAGTTACAGTTGATACTAAAGGTGTCGTGTTGTCGATGGAACGACTCTATGGAAAATTAGGAATCAATTCCTAATAAAAAGAAACTACGATTGATGTCACCAACCACTTGACGCTTCTTTTTACAGTAAAAAACAAATTCTAAAAGACTTATCGATAAATCATATGAAATAGTTGAAGAACTGTCAAATAAGTTTTGATAAAGCAAAATAGACAAGTCAGTTCAGTTAGATAAAATGATACCTTAAACCGAACCGTTCATATGTAAATGGATAAAAAGATAAAATGATACCTTAAAACGAACCGTTCATATGTAAATGGGTAAAAAGTTAACGCATCTTAAACGTAATTTATCTTTGATTTGTTACATTCGTATCATGATTTTATGTTTTCCATGATAGATAGTAGATCCGGTTGAGATTTAAAAAATACTTACTAGTAACCTAAAATAGTTGGAACAATATAACGAGGGTAAAACCATGACGCGGGTGTTTCTTTCAAGACAAATTTTGAGGCACTTTTGATACTTTTCCAAAATATTTAATCATATCTAATAATTTTAATTTTTCATTAAAATATTTCGGATATTCAAAATATTTGAAATATTCGAAAATTCTTAAAATCACTATCCGATTTCGAATCCGAATTTTCAGCTATCCGAATTTCGAATTTTTGAATATTTCAAATTCGTTGGATTCGAATATTTTTAAACACATATATTGAATGGTGACGTGTTACTTGGTACGAAGCAAAAATGTTAGTGGTAGTTGCAAGTGTGGGCCCATTAGTCATGAAAGTTAGCTAATTAGTGGACTCTAAAAAGTTATTAGTGTTTTTTTTTATTAGATAAGGCCACAATTTATAGTCATTTTAAAAGGTTGTGCCGCCGAGAAGGAGTGTTATACTTAAAATTCCTCAAAACCTACGTAAACGACATGGCTCTGCTATTGTTCCTCAATCGATGCCAAATTGCCAATTGAGCAATAACTTTATAAATGAAATGTAAACATTAGCAAAAGTAACTAATCACCAACAATAAGCATAGCCTTTAAACAACAAGCCTGTGCGTTACGAACTTTTGACGTTTGAAACATTATATTATACAACATAAATCTACATATTATTGAAACAAAACTCATGGATGATGAGTTTCTAAATCTTAGGAATTGATCATGCTCGTTATTTACTAAATTAATGTTAGTTCACTCGTGTATAAGAAGGAAATAGTATGTGTTTGTAGATGTGTTTTAACTTATAAGACCACCAACATTGGTTATTCAAAAAATATAATCATAATTTTATTATATATCATATTTTACAACTAACCATAATTCCGTAAACATTATATAAACTCATAATGGTTTTAGTTTATTCTTATGATTCTGATCACGATTTACTTTCGAACGTTGAGGTATTGATCAACTGTCAGAGGTTTCGGGCCTCCGAAGAAATTGATCATGAATATATCTTCGATATCCAATTTGAAGACCTGGAAACTATGATCCTTTGGCCAATCTATCAACAAATATCACAATAATCACATGGTGTTGACATAATTGTTCAAGAAAAAGGAAAAACTAATGTATAAAAGATTCATGTATGTATTACCTTTCATCTCGTCATGTTTGGCAAACAAATAATTTCTTGCAGTTGCAGCCTCCGCAGATTGTGCATCTATCTCGTTCAACTGTAACACAATTTGCTTAGCAATTTCGTATTAATAAATAACACAATTTGCTTAGCAATTTCGTATTAATAAATAACACAATTTGCTTAGCAATTTCGTATTAATTATATACTTAAGTATACATGCTGTAAAACTTGAGTTAATTTCTCAACAATTAGAACTGTAATATTGAGCTTTTCTTTTTTATATTATTTTTATAAATGAAAGACCGGAAATAATTTTTTTGGTAATTTTATCTCCAAAATTCCCTCGGAATGGGAGATGTGGGAAAACTTAGGGGTTGTTTGGTACATGGGTTTTCAATGAAATTTAATAGAATTGGAATTTGAATCTCATTGGTAATTGTGTTTGGTTGAAAGGAATTCGTGAGAATTATAATATGAATTCTACTTTGCATGTGTTTGGTTGAGAAATGAATTGGAATTGGAATTGAAATTGGAATTGAAATTGAAATTGAAATTGGAATTAATTCCATCAAATTCCTTCCAATGAAGGATTTCAAAAATCTTTTAAATGTTGAAGGATTTCAAATTCCACCGACCCCGCCTCCACCGCCAACCGACACTACTGACAACCCCGAGCATCGATCGCCGCCGCCAACCGACACTACTGACAACCTCGAGCATCGATCGCCGCCGCCCGCCTCCC
>BJCM01062566.1:0-12893 GCA_018326385.1 Flaveria bidentis | reverse complement strand
ATCAATTTCAGATCCTTTTCGGTGAAGGAGGATGGGTCCTTATTTTGAGAGACAATATCACCAACAGTAACCGTTGGTATGTGAGGACCAGAAATAATTGATTCCCATTGGTTGTGATCAGTGTAGAAGAAGAAAGCTTTAATACATCTCTTCCAATCTTGAAAATTATCTCCGTTAATGAGTCTCGGAGGTCTATTTGGAGCAACGCTTTCAAGATCGACAAGGGTGAGTGATGTTAACTTAGACATGGTAGTTTCGTCAAGATTTATGTAGTTTCGGCAAGAAGAAGAATAATTTCGCTGACAATTTCGCAGAAAACTACTGTCGCTGATAATTTCGCAGAGGAAGGTAGTTTCGCTAACAATTTCGGCAGCAGTTTCGCTAGCCGATTGTCACAGCAGGCTTAGTTTCGCTGATAGGTTCACACGAAACAAGCTTGAACTTTCGTTCAGACATACTTTCGGCAGCAATTACGCTTGAAAGTCCTTCACAATAATTGGTGAACTTTCGTTCAAAAGGCTAGTTTCGCAAAACAACAAAAGAACAATTTCCAAATCAATATAACCCATAGTTTCGCTGGAAGATGATTGACAGTTTCGCTGAAAGAACTATAGTTTCGCTGATCGATCCCAAAACCTTTTTTTAACACAAAATCAATCTGAAATCATCAAAAACTCAATGAATTTGAGATCTGATGATTAACAAGGCTTCCATAACAGAAAACAAGGTAAACTCAATCAGTTTCTATATCAAAAACATCCAATGAGTGATCCAAAATGATTGAGACAAGATATTGAACAAAAACCAAAAAGAAACTCAACAAATCATGAGCACTAAGGCTCTGATACCATGTTTTCGTCCATGTGATCGTACAACAGTGCAAATGATATTAAGAATCGTTCAATATCCAACAAATACACTAAACAACAATATCAAAGAGGATTGAACACAATGAGAAACCATTCATAATAAGACAATGATCAATGATAATCAATAACATAAAGCACAAGGATATTTCTATGTATTAACTGCTTGAAATGGTAACTTGCAACAATGATAATCGATTAGGGTTTTTTCAAGCTTACCTACAATGAAAAGAAACAAAACAATATATAGCAGTCTATAGTTTCGCCAGACAAAATAACAGTTTTGTCAGGCGAACAAAACAACAAACTATGAGTGAACTTATAGTTTCGCTCACAGTTTCGCTAGACTGCCAAAATACATAAATCTAAGTACTTACAAAAGAAAGCTAGCAAAAGACCTATTACACTTAAAAGTAAACAAACTAAACTAAAGGTGAGTCCAACCTACACATGATCTTCATCATATTTCCATGCTACTATCTTTACTTCCTTTGTTTTATCAGGTAGAATCATTACATTTAATAATTCAAAAATTGATTGCCCTGTCTACAGCAAATTCCTCACAGTATCTCCTGCTGAACTTGCTTTATTCCATAATTGCTTTTGATCAAGAGACACATTGTAGGCTTGCTTTTCTTTATCAGAAAACATCTTAATAAGTTCTTTCTTGTTATCATGAGTTCTTCTTACTAACTCCATGACTTTATTTCTTGAGGTTTCAGTATTTTAGTTCTCTTAGTTATCTCTAAATACTAAGGGTTATCCATGTCAAGAATAGTCATCTTATTATACATTTTCATAGTTTCTTGGAAGCTTCGGACTAACCTTCTTAGAGATTCACTTTGCAGTCTATTTAACCTCTATCTGGGATAGTTCTTGGATTGCAACCACATCCTTAAAGCATGAATATTCATATCCTTTAGATCAGGATGGTGCAATTCATTCGCAACAATATCATCAATGTTTATGCTTTCACTCATTGGTGCCCATTCACCATGCTCGAGACTAATCTGATTAGGATCTATGGTGCTGACGACTCTGTAAACATGCATTTCTTATATTCTTTATTAATCTGAGTCATAGTTAACCCGTCTAGAAACACTCTGTTGCACTTCTTCTTAACAAGATAATTATATTTGTCTTCAAAATCCATTGGGATGTCTTCTTGAACATGTGTAATAGGAGAATCAACCAAATCACATACATCCTCTGCTTCAAGTACTTCATCATACCATTTATCAGGCAGATCATAATCAAGATCATCAAGTGCTTCAATCTACTTTTGTATTTCTCCTTCTTCAACATTTTCAGCTTCTTCAACAACCTTTTTAACCTTAGTTGGAATAGGAGATGGTTCAACTTTATCTATCCTCCTTTTTCCCTTCTCTGCATTAGAAAACTTTCCCGTCACAGCTTCTTGAGATTCTTCTTCATTTTCTTTCTTAGTAATAATCAAATTAGGCTTATTTTCTTTTTCTTTAATACTTTCTTTCAACATTTCAATCTCTTCAGTCAATCTTTTTACTTTTTCCTCAAGATCACATATCATTAAGTCTTTATTTTCATCATTAATTTTTAACAAAACATTCTCATCTTGTAATCTTTTTATCACTTCATCTTGATTAACGATCTTTTCTTTCAACTCATCTATCACCTCTTCATCACTAACATTCTTAGTTTGAATATAAACATCATTGATTTGTTTCATTACTATCTCATTCACTATCATAATCTGATCTTTATGAACTGGAGATTGCACATCAGAAGTTACATTCTGGGTGATTGGCTCAGATAACATGGTATTAATGAAATCAAAATCAATTGGCTCAGATAATATGGTATTAATGAAATCAAAATCAAATTTTTGATTATGATCCAAATTAGTATCAACATTTTCTTCATCAACACCAACATTAACAACATTCTCATCATATCCTTCTTGATCATGCAATTTAGTTTCACCTTTAGCATCATCATTTCTAATATCTTCATCTCTATGATCAGATACAGTTTCTTCACTATCCATATCTTGAATAGCTTCTTCTATGTTTTCTCCAATATAACCATCTTGATTATCTCCATCATCATCATCATCATTTTGATCATTATCATCATCATTATCATCACTTGAACTACCATCATCATCTTGTTCATCTTCGTCCTCATCATTATCCTCTTTTTCATCTACAATAGTTTCTTCAACTACATCATTAATCAAGTCATTTGGATCCGTGGGTTCATCCTCAATTAAATGAAAGTGTTATTGATAAATATCAACCTCATCCATAGCAACATTTCTCATATAATCAAACAAAGGAAAATTTGGAGCTCCAATGATAACTGCTAATCTCTTATACACAATCTCAGACATGTGTTCTAGCTCGAGTCTTTCACCTTGTACTCCATATACATGCAGATCTAGATGCTCTTCATTAATGATCAACTAAAAAAATCTAGATTACGTCATCTATTTGTTTCTCTTCCCTTTCTCCAAATTGAAGATAAATCCATTCATAATCCATTTAGCCATGTTAAATCTTTTGTTTATGACTAAGGCAACTATTGGAGAAGCAATGTCCACTGGAAAAGAATTCCATCTATCACTTCTTTTGGACATGCAGTGTTAGAAGATATAACATAAGAGCTTCCAATGATTATACACTCTAGCTCTGAAGAATTTCTTCTTCAGGAAGTTATCAGGATGACCCATCAATATAAAAGTCTCTCTACACTCATTGAAAGTGTATTCTGATAAGTTTTGGGCATCATTGTCACCTAGTCTAAGTGCAACCCTGATAGACTGCTAAGAAACTTCTATCATTCTATCTCCAGTGATAAATCTTCTTAATACTTTCTTCCTATCATCATCTAATTCAATATCAGCTATTCTCCAGAACTTCTTTATTAGTCTTGGATATATGGCTGGTCTAGCACACATAGCATATACATATCTTGTTCTCAAAATAAATCTTATTATCTCCTCATATCCTGATGCTTTTCTTAGTTCCTCATCTAAGAAAGCAGCCATATTATGCTTTGGCTCAAACTTAAGCTCTGCCATCTGTCAATCATAAAGAAACAAGTATAAGAATACAAGGATTACAAATTATGTACATTTGATTAATTTTCATAGACTACTTAAAAGATTTTAAATTTTTAAAATTTGATGAATTTTATTTAAAAAATTAAGTGTTAATGATATAGATGCAACATTTGATTTAGGGGTAGTTGGGTTAATCTATTGTTTTTGTTTAATGAGTTTGCTCTTTTGATTTTTAGGTTTTGGATATTTTCATAATTCTTCAACTCCTTAGTTACAAATCTTTTATGAACAATGGAAGCCTTAGGACCTGAACTTGTTTTCAGATCAGAGTTAGATTTGATCTTAGGTTTTGATGTTGTTTTAAAGATTGTGTTCATGTCAAAAGTTTCTGTTGATAAAAACTTCACTGGTTTAATTTGACTTGATTGATTGATTGGTTCAAATTGTTTAGCTTTATTAGTAGCTTTTCTTCTTCTTTGATTTCTTGTTCTTGATGAAGTTTTAGTGCTTTTGGTTTTAATTGAATCTTGAGAAGATTCTTTTTCAGATTCTTTTAGTTTTGATCAATTTGATTTGATTCATAAGAGCTTGAATCATCTGAACAGTAATTCTCTGATTTCTCTTCTGTAAATTTCCTTTTCATCTGAACACCTTGTTCAAGTTCAGACTTTTCAATAACACATTCACCTTTTGGTATAAACAACTTTTTGTTCTTTTGTCGAGGTTCATAGGATTTGACTTTAGTCGGATATCTTTTCTGAATCTTTTTCCTCGAATATTTCAATATTTATCTTTTCGATTTCACTCTCAACATTAGATTGAACATTCTTTTTCTTTTCTTCAAATTCTTTGAGCTTAGCTTTATTCTCTAGTGAATGATCATGAGTATTAAAGTTTTCAAGTAAGGTATTAGAGATAGATTCAGGCATATGTTCATGTGTGAATCCTAATCATGTTTTACCTTTGTCTTTCTTACCATTTACCAATTTCTCAACAATAGTTTTAGAGCTTTTCACTTTGGCTAAATCAATCTGAGTTGTTGCATGTGCCAATTTCTCTTGTTCAAGTGTTTTTTTCATCTCTTCAAGTTGTTTCTTTACAAGTTCAATTTCTTTTAAGGTTTTGTTCCAAAAAAGTTTGAAGAGATATGATATTATCATTAGAAATTTTATGAACAACTTTCAGCTTATTGTTCATTAACTCTTCTTGTTTCAGTTTATCACATATTTTAAATGAGTAGGTTCTGTAGTGTTCTACTTGTTCAAAACATCCTTTACTGCATATTTTCTCTCTTACTTTTACTAGTATTTTTGGATAAGAATTTGAAGACTCAGTATCAAATGATAAATTGAAAACCTTGAGTTGTTCTCACTGTGCCATAAGAGAAACTTCTTCTGAATCTTCTTTTGGGTCAGATTTGTCGCTCCAGTCATAGTCTTCCTCATTTTCTGATTCTCCTTTAACCTTTGGATCTTTGTTTTCAGACTAGTCTTCATTGTTAATCTCAACAATAAGTGCTAGACCAAAAGTAAGATCTACTGTAAACTGTTCTGCATAAGCACTCTAATCATAACCATCCTTGATGCTAACAACTAGTGCTTTCTTTGGTTCTTCATAGTTTTTTATTCTTCTTTTTGTTCTGGCATTGGTAGACTCTGATATGGCTTTTAAAATGTCTTCTGAACCTGTTGATGATACTTTTGACTATTAGAGCTACTTTGACTATTCCCCTTATGTTCGTGGAGCTTTGCACTCTATAGAAAAATGGACATAGCTATTACAGTTAAAACACCTTGACTTTGACTTATCAAAGCCAACTGTTTTGTTTGCACTTGGCTTATAGTTTTTGTTCACATATGAATGCTTTTGAGTTCTATAAGCTATCATCACCATTTTCCACTTTAGAACCATTTCTTCAACATCATTTGGATCCATCTCAAACAGAGCCTGCAAAATCAAATCAACTTATGTTAAATGGTTACCCTGATATGCTTAAAAACTTTCCATAAAGGTTGTAAAGGCATATTTGGACTCTTCATCCTGTAAAAGAATGTTTATAATATCTTTAACTTTGCTAGTGTTAATAGAGTTAGAAGATGGAGTCTCATTTTGAGTTTTAGACATTTGAGGTTTTGGAGGAGACTATGGTTGTGGTTGAGCTGAGTAGACAGGTGCACTTATGAAAAATCCTGCTCCTATAAACAAGTCACCCTCATCTTATAGAGTGGTTTCATCCTTGGCAAGAAAATTATTCTCTATAGTATTTGCTGGAGAAGCAACATACTTATATTGAGAAGTAGATACAACTCTATCATTATTCCTTGAGCTCTCATCAATTTCCACCAACCCAATCTTTGCAATTAAAAGATCAAGGTCATGGGAAACTTTTCAATATGCTTTAACAAGGTCACTGTTTTTTCCAAGAAGATGGAAATGCATTTAGAAGTCTGTTATTTAGGTCTTTAAGATCATCCTTAATCCTTAAAGTTGATATTTCTGTGGTAAGTTACACATATCTATTTATCATCTGGTTTATGGTTTCTCCAGAGATATGCTCAAACAGCTCAAGCAGTTTTTGTCTTTTGAGATCTTGAATCTCTTTTCCTCCTTCACAAATAAGTTTCAAGGCTTTGTACATAGTATACCTAGTTTGGTAACCCTCAAGCCTGGATAGTACCTCCAAAGGTAACCCTTTACACATGAGAGAATAGGCTTTACAATCATTCTTCACTTTCTTTTGATCATCCCCATATAAACCATCTTCTAGATAAGGCTCTTGTGAATATTTAGTGTACACAAAACCTATATCAGGACCATCAGATATAACAGGAATTTGAGGTCATTTTTCAATTGATTTTCAGAGATTAGTTTCAATAAAATTCAAATGGTGTTTCAGTTTGAGTGACCAGTTCTTGAAGTCAACTATATTCTTCAACTTTGGGACTTTGTTTTTAGAATCTTTAGACTTAACCATGTTTAGATTTAAGTTTAAGAAAAAAATACTATTTTTGTTGTTCTAAAATTTTAAATTGAAATAAGAAATGACAATATTTTTGGATTTTACTTTTTGAAAAAAATTCTATAAGTGTTGAAAGAAAAGTCTAAATTCCGATGCGCCTGAATAGTTGTGAAACGCCCACTTTGACTTAGAAATGCCTAAGGGAATGCCTTAGTGAATTTCTGAAACGCCCAAAAGTAGAAACGCCTTAACAGTGGAGAATTGCCTAAACAGTTGCAAAACGCCTGAATAGTTGTCAAGTCCCAATAGTTGTAAAGTGCCCAAATAGTGTCAAAGCACTTGGGAACTTACTTTTTGAAAAACGTCCAAATAGTGCTAAAACGCCCACAACAGTGTCAAAACGTCCACTCTGAAACGCCTAAATAGTGTTAAAACGCCCACTCTAAAATGCCAAAATAGTGTTAAAACGCCTAAATAGTGTTTATGCACCTAAACACTTAGGTGATTTTCAGATGTCTAACACACCAAACGCCTAATTCATCATTTTCATAACAACCTGATCTTAACAAATTTTTCAAAACTTGATTAATTGATCTGAAAATCTTCAATCAAGTGTAATATGCACCGATAATCAATCATTTAACATCATTTCACTCAATTAACAACAATTAAGCTGAATTTTTGCTGGAATTGGAGTTTGAATACGGAAGAACTGTTTGCACTTAAATTTGATGAAAATTCAGATCTGAAAGTGTGAAATCACTTAATTGTGATTCAATTTATGATTCTATTGATGAAACACAACTGAAATCAATAATTGGTTGAACAATTGCTATCAAACACAGATTCAAGCGATTCACAGGGGCTCAAAAGTTGATTTTAAGCTCTAAATTACTGAACCGAAGGCTCTGATACCATTTGATAGGTTCAAATGGATCGACCTGTGTTAATGATGTAATACAATTGACAATTATATGAACAAAATAATCAACTAAGCAAATATACCAAAATTTCAAAGAAGTTTTATTGATATAAGCAACAATGTACAATATGAGAGAGTTCTAAGTATTATCTGAACATCTACCTGCAGATTATACATATAATCCTATTTATACTAATCAAAGAAACAAAAGAACATATATTTACATATAAATCCTTATACTATGACAAAAAAAACTAAAGACTAAATGTTAATCTTCAAGGCCTCCAACAAATCTAACAAAAATGTTAGAGTTAAGTTATGTTTTACTCTCAAAAGTCCAAAGTGTTATTAGTTGTTTCAATTTAAATTTAAAATAATAAAACTTTTGGATTGAAAAGAAAACAACATATAAAATTTTTATACGTAAATTGATGTTTTTATTTTTTTAAAGGAAAATGGTTAATTTTGTTAAACCTTAGGAAGTAAAATTAAAATTAACTCAAAATATTATTATTCTAAAAAGTTTTATGCTAACATCAATGTAGTGAAGACGATGCGGCACATATGCATACTTAGTTAGCATGTTAAATGTCAAGTTTTATATCAAAATATACACATGGATATAGTAAATTTTAAAAGTTTAATTACCAAATGACAAAAGTGTATCAAAAAACTCTCATATTACGGTGTGTTTTGCCATATCTTTATACATTATGATTTGTTAATAAAGTAACACAAATAAAGTGACGCAAGTGTTGATGTAAGCGTGCATTGAAGGCCTTTACATCGACCGTGAATTCTTAACTCTAGGTGAAACCCGTGCGTTGCAACGCTAGTGTTAAAATTTGTTAATCCTGACTTTGACAATGCACATTACTATTTGCATCGCGAAAGATATTTGCGTTGGAACGTTGATAAAAATATAAATATGCCTATAGTAAATTAAAAACTTTATAATCACCATAATTTAAATGTTGTTTGAGTGAAACAAAAGAAAACTATATTCCTGATTCTAAATACTATCATGAGTTTTGCCTTGTAATTATCTTATTTTTTTTTTTGTATTTTGATAATGGAGGCAAGAAAACCCAGCCTAGCCGCAAAGACCAATCTGGTCTATTGGCGTCTGATTCCAACGTATTATTTGTTGAAGATGAGTAGAATTTGCGTTTACAATCATGATCGTGATTTGATTTTATTGTTTAGTGGTTCAATTTGAAATATATATATACACAAGTGACTAAATTAAAATATTTTTAAACTTGTTTATTACTATGTGATATTTTTTTATTTAGGGATTTTTACATATTTCGTCTTTCTAATAACATAAATTACATATTTCCCCAAGCAAAAAACTCAATTACATATTTCATCTTCCTAAAACATATATATCCATTTCATTCAACTTAACTATTCAATAACTATTTTACTTTGTTTTAACCGAAAGATTTTCACATATTTATGTTTTATTATTAAAATTGTTTAAAACTTTTGACATTTGTGTTTTGTATTTGGAGATATGACTTTGATAATCGGTTAATGTTGTTTTGAAATAAAGTTTTAAACGAGATGCAAATTTTTTGTTTTTAATTAATATAAAGACTCGGACTCGAGCAACTATGTAATTGATAGTATTAGAAAATGAAATGTGTAAAAATACTTTAGTGAAACGCGAGTAAAATAATCATTTAATAAATAATTTTACTAAGATAGGTAAATATGTAGTTAATAAGTTTAAAAGGAAAGATTATGTAAATGCCCCTTTTATTTATTAGTTGAAAGTTTAATTATTAATGTTTAATCTAAATATTTAATTATAGTTTTCTTTACACGCATTATTATATCTTCGGTTAAATATTAGCCATAAGTTTAACTATTTATGTATAGTTTTTGAATTTTTAATATAGAAACGAAAGTATCAATGGATTTAATTATTTTATATGCCTTTTCATTCTTTTTCAGATAAAAACTAGTATTCAGTCTCCCGCGTTGCGGCAGGGGGGCATAAAACCACGGTAAGTAGTATCAATATCACACCATCTTCAATAACAATCATTACCGGAAAAAATCGTATTAAAAAATAACTAAAAACGAAAAAAGATAAAACCAAATGGAAAGTAGACGTAAAAACGTTGAATCACGCACGCGAAACATAAAATATATAAAAAATAACTAAGTCGATCTAGGATATGCATTTTGCGACATGTATGTTAAATGGAAAAAATAGGCGTAACAATGTTGAACCACACACACGTGTTACGGCGTGTTAACTCTCAAAATTTAGAACGAAATGTAAATCGAAAATTTTATAAAAGACTAAAAGTATAGAGGACTAAAGTTGAGAGTGGAAAATTAAAGAGGTTAAATTGAAAAGCATGTAAAAGTATTAGGTTTAAAATACAAAACATAAATGATATATTTTATACATATGATACAACACTGATACAACAATAAGTTGATAAGTAGTATTATTTAAATACTTAACGGTGAATATCATTTATTTAGTTTCCAACTTGATCGGCATCTTATAAATTATGGAAAAAGGAAACACACGCTTTGAGTAAATTTATATTTTATTAAAATCAAATCTATCCCGTCTTAAAATACAACCGTGATCTCGTGCTGGATGTTTTCACTTACAATCTCATATTAGTTAAAATACAAATTAAACCTTCTTGATTTGATTTGTTTTCACTAATAGGCTAAACATAAATTAAACTCATTTGTTTAATTTAAACTAAATGTTACCCTAAAGTTATTAAATCAAACTTAATTCATATAAATTTTTTATAATAATAAATAATAATATTTATTAATTAATTTATTATTGGAGGTTATATTAGGTTTTTTAAACTGATTAAAATGTTTTAAATATATAAGTTTTTAAATATTTTAACCTTTTAATTTATCTATTATTTGATGTTATTTTAGTTTTTTTAACTTAAGTAAAATATTTTAAGTATAAAAGTATAGATTAGATTAAAATAATTTAGTTTTGGTGAAATCGGGGACGACACCATGTTAAAGTGACTAGATTTCGAGTGGTTTACAACAAATTCACTCTCAAGTGAGCTTCTTTCAAATGTGATTTAAGTCATTCGCTCTTAAACCACATTAATCAAAATGCAAGTAGAAATTCCCTTTTTGATAGCCATTTTAAAGTTTTAGAAAGAGGTAAAAGCCGTATTTTGAAATACCATTCTCTTATTTAAAAGTGTTTTATAGCAATTCTTTTTTCATTCTTAATAAATTTTAAGTTTTTTTTTTGTTAACAAAATCTTTTATACACTTCTCAATGAAAATCTAACATGCATGTTGCGTATTTTTTTTATTTGTTAAAAACGCTTCTAAATGGAAAATGTTATATAAGAAAATGAAAAACGTAACACAGGTAAAAAATAAATGTACCCTGTCCGAGAACACCACCCTTGGACCCCGATGTGGATTTTTCACCTAGTCCCTTATATTAATAGTTAAAATACTTGTTGATTGATTGATTTATTATTTACCATAACTCACCTCTTAATTTAACTATCATTTGATGTATATTTAGGTTTTTTATTATTATTTAAAGAATAATGATTTAAATGTTATAATTGACTAGGTTTATAAGGTTTACATGTTATGTTATTAATAAAAGTAAAACTAGAAGATATCATTTTCAGGCTTTGATAAATTCTACTTTACATATTAAAACTTATGAAGGTGTCTTGAAATTTTTATAAATTATAATGAAAAACAAATAGATGTTTATATAATACTAATATAGATTAACAACGCGGTTTTAAAAATAAAGTTTACATTTAAACGTTAATAGTTAAAAAGTTATGCTATATATCTGTCGCTTTGTGTTTTAATACAAAAAATAACATATTCTCTCAAATGTTTTATTTTGTTATATATTTTGGTTAAATATTTTATGATATAAAGGTTATGCTATAGCTACCTTTTTTTGTGTTTTTTACTGTAATTCTTTAATTGAACAAATTAATAACTGATAGAATAAGTTAATAGCTAATTATCCAACTTGCTACGATTAATTTCATTAACCTTAATTGTTACGCATCGAAAAACAATCTTAACTAAATTCACTAAGTTTTACGAATTCACATTTTAATCTCACTTGTAACGTACTGAAAAAAATAACCACGTGGAATATTGTTCTCTAACAATTACTATACGACTTTTTAGAGGGATAGACGTATATCATTTTTCATCATGACTTTTTGTAATTTTCTTATTAATCCAATTCTTAATATTTGATTTACAGAACTAAGCACGCATTAAACTTCATGACTGAATAAATGACTGAAGTTTAATAAATCATTAGAGATCGCTATGGTAAAATATTGAATAGTTCGGAGGCCTTCTGTAATGATGGTAATATGGCTTACGAGAGGATCATGACTCAAAGAATTTCTTTGAGAATAACTGAGGTTGTAAACATCATTTGAAAAGTTGAGAAAACCCGAAGAAAATCGTTCGCCATAGAGATGAAACCGGCCGAATGAAACGTCGAGAGCCCAAATTGTTGCATCATTCAATGAATTCGATCAAGTTCCAATTCGGTGGATTGTTGCTCTGGTGATTCAAGATTCTAATGTTCATACTAAGTTGACTTCACCAAAGAAAGATCCTCTTGTGGGCCATAGCCCATAAGGAAAAGATTGATTATGTTGGACTACATTCCATAATTGAAAATGGACCAAAATTATGAAAAAGGCCCAGGTTTTGATAGTGAGATTGCTATTAAACAATTACGGGGGATTTATAATGTTCAATTTGTTGCATCTCTCTATATTCTTGAAACAAAATGTTATTAAGGACATCAACTTTTTGTTAGTTTCTTGATAATTAATGGGTAGGCTTGAAAGCTTAAATGTGATGAGTGTTTATTCTCATTATATGAAAGTCAAAAAAAGGATATTTGGAAAGCCCTATCTAATCTCATGGAATATGTATTTAATTGGTATGTGTATTTTTTGGGGGTGACTTCAGGAGGCCAGAAGACAAGTAAAATTTAAAATTTAATCAAGTTAATGTGAAGCTTTTAAAAAATTTATATAATAATGCCATTCTACTTGAATTTCTATTTTTTATTTT
>BJCM01062565.1:0-17377 GCA_018326385.1 Flaveria bidentis | reverse complement strand
CACCATCGGTCCACCGCATCTCCACCGGTCCACCGCATCTACACCTTCCCACCTCTGTCAAGTTTCATCGTGCACCACCGCCGCACCTACAGTCGGGCTCCGCATCAGTCTCCACCTCCGTTGAGTTTCATCGCTCGCCACCACCACACCTATAGTCGTGTCTACGCTTCATTATCGCACCATCATCGTCGCTTTATTGAAGGTACCACCCTTTATAGATGAAGTCGTATATGTATCTTTGTGAGCTCGTATAAGCATTTGTTCATTTTGACCCGAACCCATTCTAACCCAAACCCATCCTGACCTTTTTTTCTAAATGACCTATCCTAACCCAAACCTATCTAGACTCAAATCCATCATAACCTAACAACCAACCCAATCTAACCCACCCATTTTGCCACCTCTAGGAATTATGTATGATTCTTACACCCGAACATATTTTTTATCACTGATAATATATGACACACGGAAGTATATTGATACGAGACGCAGTATTAAAGTATAATCTTTTTATATATAATAAAAAAGGAACATGATATACGCAAGTAAAAGTTGATACACAAAAAGATATTTACGTTTAAAATTAATATGTTATTTAAGAAAATAATACTTTTATGGTGGTAAAAAGGCGGTTACAAATACCTACTCTCTTTAATCAATCAATTTCGACCGCGTGGAAAAAAGCAGAGCAAACAGTGAAAGAAGAAAAAAAGCAGAACACTTGAATTGTTGAAACAGAGTGGGCCATTAGAGAGAGAAATTCAAGAAAAAAACACACAATTCTTTATGCAATTCTCCATGTTTTTGCTGCAATTTTATATAATAATATTATTCTAACCTAATCTCTCTCTGTTTTATTGAGATTTGCGTTTTTCCCCAAATCTTTACCCAAGTGGGTACTACAAAATCAGTCAGTATTTACACCATTTTTGTGTAAATTATCACCCCTTGTCGCCTTCTTCCTCCCAAAAATCTTGACCACAGATTCCTAATCTTTTAGAAAAAAGGGTTTTTTCTAATCCTTTCGTTTTCACAGGGCTTTGATTTCTACTATATGTATCTTCTATCTCTTCTTATTTCCACCTTTTCTTGCTCTTAACGCTGCAAAAATCTCTCTAGAGTAAGGGTGAACGGAGAAGAAGACCTGATTTTATGTCGGCAGGTTTGTTGGCGGTGATTGGAGCTCCATTGAAGCTCTGTTTTTCGATTGATTTCTTCATCTGCTCTGTTCTCTGCTGGTGTCTTCAGCAGGGGTTTCTTCTCCGTTTTCCAACCGTTTCGATGCGTTTGAGGCCAAAAAGGTATATAAATCACTCTAATCTTCAGTTAAATCCATGTATTTGAGTGTTATCTTGACTGATTTCTGATGGGTTTTGTTCAATATGATGTTGCAGAACTTGCTCTGGAGTCGAGTGTTTCGGTGGGTTTCACATAAGTAGATTATTTGATCTTTTCTTGTTCTTCAGAGGGCCTTTAACTTAAACCCTAATCAATTTTGGTATACTTTTGCTTCAAATTTAGTTCTTTTTGAGTGCTATCGATTATTATTATTATTAGAGTGTGTGAGCCACCGGAGTTTTGTAACCGATTGCCGTCAATGGGTCAATCAAGAATCAAACCAACCCAACCCATGAGAAAGATTCGGGTCATCTGCTACGACCCGGATCTAACCGATTCATCAGACGATGAACCCGAAGGAAAACCCTACGGGTCAAAACGGATTGTAAGAGAAATAAAGATTCCGGTGGTGGTTGACGGTGGTTTTGAGGCGGCTGCCGGAATCTGTACGGTCACTTCACCAACAGAGAGTGAAAGTTCATGTCAAGATAGCAACAACGGTGAGAAGAACCCTGTGAAACGCAAGAGGGTTTTGACCAAACCCTCAGGTCAACTCCGGCGAACTTCCGGCAACAAATTCCGGGGGGTCCGGCAGCGGAAATGGGGCAAATGGGCGGCGGAGATCCGAGACCCGTTTAAGCAGAGGCGGGTCTGGCTCGGAACCTACAATACAGCTGAAGAAGCCTCAAGAGCTTATGAAGTCAAAAAGCTTGAGTTTGAAGCCATTGCTGAAGCTTCAAAGAATGGGTCAAACACAGTCAAAACCACCACCGGAAAAGCCCCCTCCTCCGGCGCCGTCTCCCAGCCACCACCGCAGCCCGCCGCCTCCGAGGAGTCCGTCGGTCTCGTGTCCCACGCCTCGCCATCGTCGGTCCTTGAACCCGAACCAGCAGTGTCCCAAACCAGCAACCAGCAAATGACTATTGAACCATCACGTGTTTTGGTTGAAGAAGCCTTAACTTTAGCCGATATTGGCGCAGGGTTAGACATGAAACTCGAGCTCGAATCAATGTTTTTCGACACCCTTGCTTCGCCGCTAGACAGTTTCGGTGACCTTGACGACTTTCAGCTATGTGGATTTGATGACAACGAAGCGTGTGAATTGCCCGATTGGGATTTTGATGAACTTAACCACGAGGAACTTGCGTGGATGAACACTTTGAGGGTTGATGATCCGTTGATGAACGAACAAATGGTTAATATCGCGTGCTTGTGAGTTTTTGCAGTGATTAGAGAGTGTTGATTCAAGGGTTTTAGATTCTAATTCTCTTGATCAGCAATGGTTTTGTTTAGTTTTAAACAGTCTTTATAGTTTTATATATGTTGTGTTTGAGGATCCTTTGGGTTTTATTGTGCTATTAGAGCCGTTCCAAAGGAGTGTTTAAGAGTTGTATGCTACTACAAGTGTTTAAAGACTACATATTTTGCTTATTTAGATCTGTTTTGGATGTAATTTTAAGAAGATTATGTGTTTTTACTTTGGTTAGGTGCAAGGTTAGTTGGATGATCTTTTCGACTAGTAAAATGAGCTCTAAAACAACCTATATGTAAATAAAACATTATTAGTATTACAAGATAAACAAAGGAAAATTGTTGTTTCAAATTTACTTATCTTACATCGTTAAATAAATTGCAACACTCTCTTATATTTGCAATTAATTGTAAAACTCTTTGCAAATAAATTGTAAAACTCTTACTTTTGCTTTTCATGTTTGACCACTAATGGTTGTTTAGAGGTCATAATTTTTGAAATATTTTTAATGACAACAAAATTAAATAAACTTTAAACAATCAACCTAAATAAACAATTAAATGTTGACAATAACTATATAAATACATTAACATACTAATTGCTACATAAACAATTGAACATGCTAACCAACTACTTCTAAATATTGTTATGTAATCAAAAGTTGATAATTAAATTTGAAACCAAAGCCAAAAAAAGGTACAATTTTATGTTTCTTTTCGAAATTGTTAAATTATATATTTTATCAGATAATACTTGTCTAGTATTATGTATTAAAAACTTATGATTTAATGAATATGTAATTTAATAAGTTCAAAGGGATATATGTATTTTTTTCAAACAAAAGATGTGAAACTGAAACAATAGAATTGAAAGTAAAATTGTTTTATTTAATTGTGTTAAGCGACTCCAATTAGAATATATTATTGGTTTTACAATGTTTATTAAGTTGTTGTATCCCTCTATAACATACAATTACTAATAAGTTAATACATTTGTTTAAATATGCTAACAACACCGATATATAAACGAAAAAAATAATACATATTTTCAGCCACAAAATCTTAAACTCTGAGTGGTCTATCACCCGACACACCTTTAGGGTCAATCTTGGTTAAGTGTTAATGGTTCTAGGGAACAATTTAACAAAATTTGTTCCTATGATCGATAGTCGGGGTATATGCATACGTTAGGTTGTTATAACTTATTTGTTTTTAAGCATTCAAGTTTCTATCTTGATACTGATCTCAATTTGACATCTAAAACGAGTTTAAAATATACGAGTATACCATTCTGATATGTCTTATATGAGTTGACAAGGCAAGTAAGAACTCCCATTAAAGATACACTTAGATGCATCTTATAAATAAGAGATCTCTTCTCTACAAATGAAAGGTTTTAACTCCCGCTTTCTCTATACACATTGTACATTATCATTGTGATTTTGATGATATTATAAGCAATCTTACTCACTTAGGTGTCGTAGTACTCTCGGGGTTATACCCCATAAGCCTTTTAATGAGTGTTTTTAGATCGTAAGCAAATTTAAGTAATTTTTTTTAAAGAGGAACAAAAACATGACGGAGTTGAGATGAGGTTGTCAACATTTTCTCATGAACTACTCTAGAACAGAGGATGATCGGTGATTGCTTCAACAAGATATCAAATACCTAAAAACTATTTTCTAAAGTTTTAATGTTATAGCGTAATTTCAACGACTTGAACAAACTTTGTTTAAGTTTAAAAGTTTGATAGATGTGGATTTACTAAAGAAAGACTAACATATGTCTCTACTTCTTTGTTGCTCTTTAATCATTTTCGATTCTCTAATATTTATAACATTGCCGTCTCCTTTTAACTTTTACCATTAATATAACGGCATATATGCTCCTTATGTGTAACACTTAAACATCTGTCTAAATTTAAATAATCTATTGCTATGTTAAAATGACATCAATTTCTAAAAGATGACATCGTTACAAAATAATATCTATGCACTATGCAACAAACGATCGACAAGTCTAAACCTAATACAAAGGTTCCATTTAACATATAAAACATTTAAGTTGTTTGGGACTCCAATTCTAATGTATGAACATGCATAACTATACTGACACCTTTAAGCTTAATAACACGTTAAAATTATTTGTATTTTAGTAAAGATACATCGCAGGATAAAATTTACGTAATATGATATTACCTATACATATATATATATATATAATATATTGTATTATTGTTGTGAATGGAGATATAGTTTAAGGTGGAAAGTAGTTGGTATGTCATTATCATTTTACTTTGCTAATAATTTGATGGAACGGACGTAGCCCCCAAGAAACACATATTTGGTCGCGGTCACAACTCACAACTCGACTTTTCTACGGGATTATTGAATCTTATTTGAGAAACACATTACTCATTTACTATACATTATATTATATGATAATAGAAAATTAATAATATAATGCTCAATTATTATAATAAAAATTGAAATCAGAGACCAAAGCTTCTAAGCTCACTAGTGGTAGCACTGTATAATACAACACGGCCATTGTTCATTGGTCAATTAAGATATTTATTATTTTAATTTAATAATTCACTCTTTGCTATTCGCTACGTGTGAAATACGCTAATTTTGACAAAAACCCACCTGCCTTTCTCCATGACTGTACCTCATTAACTTTTCTTTTCTAATCAAAGTATAATATAATATAATTAAAAACAGCTTTAATATATTTTTATTTTCCGTCAAAACTTAACAATCACTAATTTAATTTATTTTACTTAATATCTAAATTTACTATATTTTAAAGTAAATATATTATATAAGAATATTAAAATTATAGCATCTGGTGGTAAAAATATATCTGTAAAATAAAGTTGGGGTGTTGAATTCAAGTTTCACTTTAAAATTGGGGTGCTCAGCTAATGAGTACTATATCAAGTGGTTTAGGTAGAGGCATCCCATAATTTTTTAAAGTGGAGATTATAGGTTGGAGTCTCACTAGGTGTAATATACTCCAAGTGGGCCAAGAGTTTTACTACAGTGGGTCTTTGGGTGGTGTGTTTCCCTTAGAATAGTGGGCGAGCCGAGTCATCAGCGCTGTCTGTGTTCGCGGGGCGTGGGTGACATTTCGCAAATGGATTTACCAGGATGACTGGGCTTAAAAAGTATTCGTTGGTCGTTCAAAAAAAAGAATTGGGGGTGCTCATAATAAAATTAGTAGCTTCCTGTTAATGAACACTAAACTCAAAAATATATATCTGTAAAATAAAGTTGGGGGTGCTGAATTCAACATATTGGAATATATTAGAGCGAAGAGCGAATGTTTTAGATTCAAACTCAAATATGATGTTAAATTATTTGGAGTAATTTTTAAGTATAACAGATTGGTAGCTAAAAAAAACTATGATTAGTGATATATTTTAATGTTTGGTTTAACATTTAAAGTTTTTACCAACTATAATTCAGCATGTCAAGGACAAACTTTAAGGTAGCATTAATGCAATGCCAACAAACGTACCTCACATGTTGGTTTCTTGATTCTTGTCAGCAAATAAACACCAGCTGGGTGATGACTGATGTGGGCAGTGGGTTGAGCCTTTTGAGTCTGTTTGGTGATATTGTCAATATGTTTGGTGGTTCTTAAATGTTAAATGTCACTGTTGTCGTTACTTAGGATCCCACCATTCAAAAATATGAGCACAATCTTTAATTTCAATCTCTTTTTGTTGATATAGTCTTGAATATAGTTTGTTGGATGAACGTGAAGTTGTTCACGAAACATGTATGAGCATCGATGATTTTTAACGGCTCGTGTGTAATATTCACATCGACTATGACCAATTGAATCTAGAGTCTAGAACAAAACAATATTTGATTATAATCTCTTTTAGAAACATGCTTACTCATTCGGATGTTAGTTACTATTTGGTCATACATTTTAATAACCTTGTATAAGGTTGTCAAACAACGCTTTCTAAGGAACATTTCTTATTGTATATTTTTTCATAGGAGACATAAGTGGAGAAACAATGGGCACCCTACTATATACAGGGTGCTAACTCGCATGGGCAATCTGTGAGTGCTGAGCGTAATGTGACGCTTTAAGAGCTGTAATCGTATTTTTTTACCGTAAGCTCAACATCAACAACAATAAGGTCCTACTAATGCGTGGAGGGTTGCACAATTGGCCCTAAGGAGGGGTGGGTCCGGGTTCACAAAATTTAAAAAAAATTATTTTTTATTTACATTTTATATTGATTTTCTAAATAATTAAACGTTTAACACAATTAAAAATTTTAAAAAATTATCTTTCAACCTAAATACACATATTGGGCCTTTTTTCATTGAATAAAACCATTAGTTATGATTTATTTTCATCAACCCAACTAAAATATCTTTTTCAAAAACCCAAATCTAAATTCTTGGCCAACAAGCGGTAAGGAAAAAAATATTCAATTTAGACAGGCCTTAGCAATGAAGTCGAATAGAAAAATTTATCGGTTTGCTATTACGTTATATAATTCTAATATTATGATTTTGTTATGTTTATTGCCTAAACCTTTGTTTTAGTTTAAAAAAATAGTTTATATAAATTAATTCGTTAGGACCCAAGAGCCTTTGTTTTTTAGCCCGTTCAAATCAATAAAAGCCTCAGGACTAGCTCTGGTTGGTTGCTACTAAAGTGGGTGCAATCGCGAGTTGTTACTAATGGAGGTTGTGAGTTACTATCGACCTAGTCAATTGTTGGTTAGAATCGGTCTTGGTTACTAACTAGGTGGGAGATGGTGTTGAGGTATAGCTATCGAGCTTGCTACTAACTTGAGCCGGGTTCTATTGGTTGTTACTACATAGTAGTGGCTCGGGTGCTACTATTGTACCTCTTTGGCAGATGCTAGTTTGCTACTATTGAGTCGTAGTTTTCACTATTTGTTTAGTTAGACTTCTACTCTTGTCACAATTTCAATGCAGTTTAATGTTGTTTAGTCATACACATATCAAAGACAAATAAAAAACAGAGAGAAAAAAAATTCTCTAGTTGCAATTTCAAAGAGACCTTTAGTTATTCCATAGCCTCCTACCGTTTTTTACACCCGAGAAACACCTTTTCGATCTGGTGCTATCTCGGGTGTGACTGTCATCTTCAACAATACACATACTATTCTGGTTGTTATATATTGGGAGACAGACATATTCGCGCTTCGTCTAAGAAGAAGCACATAATCTAATTTTAAAGGACCCGTTTTAAGGATGAAGTGTTAACCACCGCTAGCAAATTAGTCCTTTAGTTGTTGCGTGTATAACCTACAAGGGTGGTGCAACGGTAAACATATAATTTATCTCCAACAAACGTCTTAGTTAGGTTTAAATTATGCTTCCATTGGTTTTTTGTCATTGACTCATAGACCACATGTCTAATGCAAACCATGATTTACCTGATCAATGAGTTTATTAGTAATGATTTATCATGGAAAAAGCAACACTAAAAAAGAGATTCGATTTGAAAGTATTGAGGAATTGAAATTTGATTCCAAATTCTCTTCTTTTTCTTTATTTTTTGGTCCAATTTATATATAATTCTACAGATGAGAATATTACACGTCTAGACTAGTCACGATCACAATGTCTTCATAGAAACAACGTATCATAATTGTACCACTAACCAACAAACATGATTAACAACCATCAATATATAGTAATAATGTAACTAAAATGCTATAAAAATTGATGGTAGCTTATATGTAAAGGAAAACTTAATTGGGTCGTCTTTACTTTATTCATAATTACCGTTAAGGATAGACCATCTTTATCATTTTCATAGTTTATTCATTTATCATTTTTGTTTTTAGTAAATCTGATAGTAAGATTGTTGAATAATTGAGTTTTAAATCCTTTTAACATTTTAACAGAGTAGAAAGGTAAGAATATACGTTATAAATTTGTATATAGTATCCTCGTGCATTAGCTATATATTTAAAGCTATGATTAAATCTTTTGGTATATAAAAATATTAAGATAGTTTATTTTATAATTATCTTACATTTTTATATTAATTTGGTTGACTAACGTATTAAATAAACGTTTTAATCTACACATAACCAGGGACGAAGCAATACTATATATGTAGTTACAAGACATAATATTAGGCATAACCATAAGGTGATTATTTTCTTTGAACATTTCAACCCTAACTTTAATTATTCAACTAAGAAATGGTTATATTGAGCACTTTATTTTTTTAGAACTTTAAAAATCACACATTTAACATAATTACTTGTAAGTTATATGTTATTTTCATCTTTTTTTTTTCTAAATGTTCATAAATTTTTCAAGGTATTGTTTTTTCAAAAAAAAATTCATCATAAAATTTTATAATTTCAATACATATCATATTGATATACTTTAAAAAACATCATCCACTCGTTATTACATATGTGTACACATATGTAAATATGGTTTTTACATGTGTAAAACGATATTCGTAAAAATGACAATTATTGTATTTATTTTTCGCAGTTTTTTATGAGTGCGGGAAACGATAATTTTTTTTATTATGTTATTTTTCTTTTTATAATCTTTTCATTGTGATTTTGTTGTTTACTTTTTGCCATTAAAAACTTATGATTTACATGGTTTCTAAAGTTTTCACAAAAAATGAGTTTTTATTTAACCCTCACTATTCTAACTATTACCCCACTTTCATCAGCCTTTCTAAAGATTTCATTACAAACGTTTAATTATGCTAAATTTTCAGATCTTTTGATATTAAATTTGTTACTTGATTTAATGAATTGGATTAAAAGAAAAATGAAGAAATATGGAAGTTCAAAAGTCAAACTTAAGAGAACAACATAACAATTGAAAAAAAAGATGGACGTGAGACAAGAAAACACCTCCTTCAAAGTAATTGTAAGATAAAGTGAGTATATCAAACCAATTATTTAGGCTTTGGATGCCTTCCCCTTCAAGGTAGATATAAGAATTATGACTTTTACTCATCAAATGTGGTACACTCTTGGTTCACTCAATTAAACGAAAAAACATATTAATATAATAATACTTATAACAAAGCTATAGTAAAGTATGAGAAGTGTGTTATGTAATCAAACACATCGTACGAAATAGAGAGGTTTCTCGTTAAGACGTTGACTCCAAAACCTTTATTTCATACACAGTATGATATATATATATATTATACTCCATTCAAATAACATAACAATATAAAAATAAAAGAATAAAAGAAATCACTAAGATAGATCAAAGATAAAACAAAACAACCATATAGAACAGTTAAACTCTAAATAAAAATCTTAAACAACTATCCATTAGAAATCACTAAGATAGTCGCTTACTTCTTTGACTAAATAAAATATTAACATTAAAATATTGGAATATTCATTTTGGTAAAAAAAAAAAAAACATTGATAACCGAAGATATAAGATTTTAGCCCTAGTTAATATGCATAGATAAACATTTAGACCTGGAATTATAATTTTTACACTTTACCTTGTAACATGAAGCATAACCCAATTTAATCCCAATACTCTTGTTTATAATAATATGTAACATTATTATAGTAATAATAATATTAAAGTGAACAAGGTATGCTTCATGATAGTGTTTTTGACAATAAACAAAAAGAGGGTGGGTGAGATATGGGACATGGATGACTAGATCTGTATAAGTGGGATGAATGTGAAGTCAAAGATTATAAAAATCAACAAAATTCATCACACCTCATGTCTCCTCAATCACATGTTTTGACTTTTATTGGTCAACCGACATTAATGTTGTGTCATTGAAACAGTTAAACTATGATTCGCATATCTGCTTGTTAGATATTATGGGTTAAAGAGGCGTAACAACCGCTAGCTTCGGGATAGTCAAGTGAACACACGTCGCAATTCAATTGGTCACTCAACCAAATCTTTTAATTTCTTTTACATAAAAAATCACAACTAATTTATACGTAAACTTGAAAAATAAATCAACGGAAAAAATCTACTTCTAAGCCACATGACAGTTTGCCCTCTTCGTACATGAAAATAATCATCCAAAGTAAGCATTAACTTTCCAAAAGTTTTAAGGTATTTGACGTAATTTGTTTCTTTTAGTTAGTTTTTTTATTTTAATTAATAAAAGATTGTGTTTTTATTATTTTGATGTTTTTTTTACTATTTTTATTTTTATTTAAAAAAAGGCCAAACTAGTTTTGAAAATAAAGATTAGTGCCCCTAACTTTAGAGTAGTTTTGATTAAAATAAAATGACATGAATGGTTGGTTGATCGCTAATGTAGTTTAGCATATTTTATAGGATCCGTCACCGTCCTAAAAGTTAGGCGGTTAAAAAACAAGTTTAGTAAGGGCATGTGCTCTAGTTGAAAGGTATACATAAAAGATGTTCATTCCTTCCATGTGATTAAAAGTTTAAGTTTATAATAAACTAAATATGTAGATTTTTAGTAGGATTGGAGTATGTGTAAAGTAATCATTTTCAAAAAAAGAATATTAACAAGATCCTCTCTCTTTTTTTCTTTCTAACTAAAAGTTATATTTAGGTTTACTCATTTAAAATATTCTATGATATCTATATATTTGTACATCATTAGACATGTACACACACAGCTAGAGCTAAGCGACTTTTATTTACATGCCTTGATGCCATAGAACTATAAGTGTTTTGTTATTTAAGTTTAGATATAAAAACAAAGACTCTCACAAACACATTTATACCTAACTTCACGCCTGATCATTTTTATAATATAATCTAGCTATCAAGGTCACAAGTTCTTTCTAGTGTTTATCAAGTACATTTTCTTAATTACACTATAAAAGTGGGCCACTGGCCCTGAGTAATCACAAATATTCAAAGATGACCCATTAATAAAGGATTTTTGGGCCTGCCATTACTAAAATCCACCTATAAAACTACACAAGGTTTCGTTTTAAAATCAATCATCAATAATGTATGAACTCAAAAATAAATACACAGCCAAAATTTCCTACATCATCTGATATAAACGAGATATACATCATCAATTTTTCTTTGTTTGTTTGTTTCTTTTAAATATAGACTTAAGATGTGATCTTCTAGAATTTAAAATTTAAAATGCTGGCATTTACAATAGAACAAGAAATAGAATAATGTAAATGTAAACACATCAAATTCAAGGATAAAATATGAAGTTACTATAAAGTGTCTTTTGAACACTGTTAATCAAATTATTATTTTCATATAACCTTACACCAAAGCAAGAAAAGTTGTGGCTTGTGAACACTGATTTTATTTTTGGACGGCTAATTGAATCACTAACTAATTTTATTTTTGAACGGCTAATTGGATCACTAACGGAATATTGACCCATCTGGTCATTTCTATTACTCAAATACGAAACCTGAGACCATCCTTAATAGGAGACTCACATTAGGTGAGAAAACCTTCTGGTCCACCTGAAACCCCCTTTATTTTGTCAAACCAAGACATCCACCTATTTTCATAAGATCTTGATATACATAACCTTAACCACTTAATAAACCTATGAACTCCGAATAAGAAGCATGTTATCCACTGGCCCAAAGATGAATTGGAGTAGCAGATATTAGGTTTCTACTTTTTTTAGAGTTAGAAAAAACAAATCTAAACCAAACCCGATTCTGAAAGAGGTGCAGACTCAAACTGAATGGTTGAAATGTTTTCAAAAACAAACCTGATAGTGAACCGGTCGTTTTACTGGTTCACTGGTTGGATAAGTTGAACTGGAATAAATAATAATATATTATATATCCAGTTTAAAAACAAAATATGAAAAATACTATATGTATTAAAAATTTTGAAGTAATTTTCATAAAGGTTCGATAATGAGTTAAAGAAACCATTGCTGCTTTTGCACTTGGTGTTTGTGTTATATATTATTATTAATAATTAATAATTTATTAGAACAACTCAAGGAACACACAGATCGTCAACACATAGGTTTACATTGGTCTTCATAATGACTGAATTTGAGTTTATTGATTTGTGGAATTCGGTGATCAACTACCGTTTGAATAATCTTATAAAATAGCCCACATCTAATTCAAGAGCTTAAATCCATTATTAGGAATGATTTTCAACCAATAGATTTGATAATATATAAATAAAGTTCTATTGTTGACATAAAAAAGTGACAAACGGATCAAGCAGATGATTTTTATAAACGATGATAATGAGATTTCGAAACATAGACAAACCTCACCAGTAAATTTTATTTTGGCAATGGGTTAAAATTGATTTTAATCAACGTAAATTTATTATAAGTATTCCATTAATACTAACCATTCTCACCAAAGTTCAAACCGAAAGTTTCACCATATGGGCCAAGCCCCAAAGTAATGGGCTGATGTTAATTAAAAACTTTGTATCTAGCTCGTTGGGCCGAAATGTGAAAGACTAGCAACTCATTTTCAACTATCAATTGTCAAGTGTCAACCACTATACCTCCATAACATTAAATCTGATATTGACTTAGAAAAATATATAGTTACAATAAAACTGATGTCATACAACTTTACAAACAGAAGCGAACTGAATGCACGAATTAAAATTTTGTGTATACAACCTTTTTATATGGCACGTGCTCAATTTAAATTTGAATTCTATTGCAAGAAAATCCCAATTGAATGACCCAAATGATCCGAAAACGATTTGATCAACATTCCTAGATGTCAATAGTTCAAAGTATGATGTTTGCTAGACTTAGAAATTTTTGTAACTATCTGACCCAGTTTTATAAATTGAAGTGTCACATATTCAAATAAGATGCATTGAAGAATAACCACGGTCAAGAATCAAGATCGATGTAATTATGAGAATCTAGATAGACTTTTAGCGAAGATGAAATAAATATACGTACATCTATGATATGTAATGTAATGCATTTATGCTTTATAATTGTAAAATTTTTACAAATACAAAAGAAATAATCTATATGACATGAAAACTAAAATATTAAAGTATTAATTAAGAAGCAAAATTTCTTTTTCAAAACTAATAAAAAGTCAAATAGAATACTACAGTCTACGAACACATCCAATAGTTATTTTTATACTCAAGGAGTCATAAGTTTGCTTCAAATTACTCATTTTCTTTATTTTTATTTATTAAAAAATTAAAAAATTTGAATTTTTACTTAATTATAATAAGAATATTTTATAATAATAAAGCGTAGCAGCCATTGAAATTGAAGTGCGGAAAGATGACAGCAAAAGAGTCAACGTGATTCCACTTCCAAATTGCTAACAAACAAACCACCCCCTCTGAATCTGAAGTCTTTTAACCTTTTCACCCAACGTATTTTATTTATTGCACTAAATAATATTTAATTAATTTATTGTTTGTTACTTCATTTAATAAATTAATTATTACATTCATTAATTAATCAAGTTGGCAGTACAAAACTACTAGCAGAAAACGAGAGTCCTCCTCCTGCATCCCTAACAAACACTCCAAACACTAAAAGTTGCAAAACTATCATTTATCACTCCCATTTTTTTGTTCTTTCTCACCTCGAAACTTTGTCTTTTCTATCTTTTTGGTTATTACTATTTTATGCATACGTGTAGTTTTGTTATCAAATTATAAGTTGTTTATAGTTTTGTTACTATATATAAAAACAAGAAAGTTTGTTGACTAATGTTACACAACAAGTTTAACTATATCGAGTTTGGTGTTTGGAATTAACACTCTTTATATTATGGTAATTTAACAATAAAATAACAACAATGGTGGATTAAATGGTTAGTATAGTTATGAATGGCAACATGTTGGGTATGTTACGGTTTTAGTAATCCCTCAGTCTCGTATCTAGTTGTAAAACCATGGATCCGTTTGCATATCTGTCGGGTATTTGTTACTCCTTATGTGTTGGGTTCGTGTGGTTTACACGTGGTATCAGGCATACCCGCTTAGGATCTTTTGTGATTAAGAATCACTCCAAACTCAATCTTATTTAAACTCGTCTAAAAGACGCATGTTAATACCATATATTCAACTATACGTTTAACGGTTTTATATTTATAATAATCTTAACTCTCTAACAACTAGAGATTTAATATGATACATTGAAAACAAAAAAAAATTTAACAAGAATATTATTGACACTTTCTTTGCCAATATTGTTATCCTTGTTATCTACGGATCGGGCTGATTGGGTGTCATTTCAGGTATAATTCCTAATGTTCTTAATTGTAATCTTACTGTATTAAAAATGATGGATTTTCACCGATTTATGGTATTAATAAACTGAAAACTCAACTTTCCAATCTTTCCATTTATAAATTCATTGTTTAACTCATCTTGAAATACTTCCCTAATTTTCATGGAAGATGTTGATTTCCATGGAAAAAGTAGGAGAGAGGTGTATGGAAAGTGGAAATCAGTAGAAAATTAAATACTAACATTTTTATAACAAAAATGGGTAGCTAGTGTTTTTAATAGTATTATTTATTGTTATCATACAACTAATTTTTAGTTAATCGACATTGCTGATAAGTGAAGAAAGGTAATGAAAATGATACTTGATATATGTTAGGACAAAATTATAGTCATGCGTATGTTTATATACATGTATATGATTTTGTTAGACGTCACTAACACAAGGTTGGGCGTTTGTTTTTACGTTTTAAAGTTTATAAATGATGCTTTTTTGTATGATATATTGATGTTGAAAGACTGATTTGTTGTTAGATAGCCTAACGTCGTTATGTTACCAAGCATATGAGGACGAAAAATCTTTTTGCTTGATATGCCCACATCAAAAAATTTTGATTTGTATTTTAATAAAAGTTAAAAGAATTTATGTCATTAACATTTAACAATTTTCTGGGTATGACAACCAACTTACTAGCTTAGTAGCTTATTACTAAAATACCTTAGTGTTAAATTCATATAATATGTACTTAAACGCACTTTATTTGATAAATGAGTGGTAATTCAAATAATATGCAACTCATGATCGGCTTAATGTTTTTAGGGCCTCAATCAAACTAAAAAAAGAAGCCTTTTGTAAAATGCAATCTAAACAAAGGTAAGATAATTACATTTCTTTGAACAAAAGCAATATATCAAAGAAGATTTGATATACTAACCGTGACTCCTTGATAGTTGATTTTATTTGAACAAAAAAGATGCACAAAAGGGTAAGTCGATGTCGATTAGATTGATCGAAGAGGAAGGAATTTAGGAATGGTCATTCGTTTTGTGAATTGTGTTGTTGTGTTTTTCTTAATAACATATTAAATCATCAAAAATTTAATCGGTACTCAACTATCAAGTATTATTCTCGTTTCAAAATTTAATTGACCCATAAAATATCAAAACCCGCTATAATTTTTTTTAAAACAAGGCACCTTAATTTTAGGGGGCCGCAAGCTTATGGCGTCACAAATTACATTATAGAACCGACCCTGATCCAACTTAACATAATTTATTTAGATAGATTTCATATATACGTTAATACACACTTTTTATACAAGAAGGTGTCAAGAATAAAGTCTCGTTTTGTTTGTAAAATTTGTTGAAATGAAATTAGATTAATTTCACTTATAGTCGTGTTTAGTGTAAAATTGAACTAGAATTTAATACTTTCAATTTACTTGATCACTTGAATGCAATTTTTTTACACTAGTGTAGGAATTTGAAACATTTTGGTAAAATACTTAAAAATTTATAGAAAAACCCTCAACCCTAAGTTAATCCATGGTTTT
The DNA here is from genome assembly GCA_018326385.1 of Flaveria bidentis. Lineage (NCBI taxonomy): Eukaryota > Viridiplantae > Streptophyta > Magnoliopsida > Asterales > Asteraceae > Flaveria > Flaveria bidentis. The sequence goes on along the minus strand of BJCM01062565.1, from coordinate 1,041 downwards.
CATTGTGTATCCATAGTTTTCATTGTTCTTTCAATTCACTGGTCATCTTACCGCCCAAAACCTCATAACATGAACTCCCGTCGATCATATTCACACCGTCATGTATAGAAAGTTTGATGAGAACATACAAACATACATATAAACTATATAATACAAATATGAGAACTTGTCACGTATATTTACTAGTGACATATAAAATGTAGCATATAAAAAATTATTATTTTAAATTTATATCTAAGGTGATATAATTAATGATGTAAAGAGTGGGATAGGTATCACAAGACAGGACTGTGTAAAGAATAAATTAGGAGGTATGGGTTAGGTTGACCTGACCCGAACAACACGGAAGAATGTGTTGAATACCACCATTTAAGATTTTAAATTATATTAAATAAATATACATTACACTATTTTTTTATTTATTTTTCACAATTTATACTCTTCAACGTACTAAAATCTCCTTTTCTTCTATTCCTCAAAACATTTTGTGTTAGCCGAAAGTCAAATTGTTGTGTATTATTTCAGAATAGCAGCCGATTTTACACAAAAGAAAAGCCAATAGGGAGCGGGACAAAGTACAAACGCGACGAAAGAGATATCAGGTTGAAAAAAAATCCAATGTTATAAGAAAAAACCAAACAAAAATCAAAATCGTCATGCAAAGACATGATACATTAGAAGTAGAGGATGGAGAGGAACACCTAAACACCATTTGGACTTTGGACCAACAAAGAGATTTTTGGTTGGATTTTTAATCAACCACTGCAACAACTGAACTTTGATTATATTGTTCTGTGAGCTAAAGAAAAAGATATAACGATCACAATATAAATTTTGTTTAGAAGCAGTTAAAAATTTATATGGTGCCCCAAAAATAAATAATTTAAAGAACAACTCTTGTTTTTTTTTAAATTAAATAAAAGGGTACTTATTCATCTCACGATATTATGTATGGAAAGTGCAAATTAGATAGATTGAATGGAATATATAAAATGATGAGCATATATATATATATATATATATATATATATATATATATAT
>BJCM01062564.1:0-11506 GCA_018326385.1 Flaveria bidentis | reverse complement strand
GTGCTTAGCAAATCATTAGATATGGTGCCATAGATCCATTGAAGGACTATGGCATCAAGCCGATTCCAAACCTCATCGGTTGTGATGTTGGAAGCAGTGGCTTCAGCGGCTGCAGCAGCATCGGCGGTGATATTGGAAGCAGTGGCTTCAGCGGCTGCAGCAGGAGGTGTGATGATACGAGGGGAGAGGTGGTGAAGAACTGAAAACGCGCGGCAATGGATTTTGAAAAGTTCAGCCCATGAGGAGTATTGGCTAGTGTCCATTTCGAGGGTGATAGGGATGAATGTTTTGATATTTGAGACGGTAATGGCTGGGTGAGTTTTTGGGTCCATGGTTTGGTTTGAAGAAAAGACAAAAAAATTGAGAAAGATGGCTAGCTGGCGAATTCAGAAACAGGAAGGAGCAGGATCGAAGAAGAGATAGAGAGATTAGAGCTGTGATACCATGTTAAAGTTTGTAATTTCTTGTCCTCCCATTACATTATTTACAATCATTATATAATCATTACAAGTCAATGGTCATCCTAGGAATCCTCCTCTATTCAATGGAATTCCTAGGAATCCTCCTATAATCATGCTACAATGATGATTTACAATAATGAGGTACCAATCAATGCTATGATTATGTTATTATTCTAATAGTTGGTTTCTAAATGGGTGCTCCTGGATAGGACTCTACAGGTTATATATTATTTTTATTTTAGTTCTTGATATAGAGCATAAAACTAAAACATTTTGAACTTTATAGTTTCATTCCAAATTATCATCATTTTTCCAAACTGCTTTACTTGGTTTTTTGTGCATTCTTATACTTTACGTGTAGTCGATTCAGAGTCCTAAAAAAATACCTTTTGAGTTTATTAACCACATGGAAGGAGACATTATCTCAAAATGGTTAAAATTTATTAATGTTCTTAATAACATAACTATTCCTTCTTTGCATTGTTTTCATAACTTGTTCTTTTTGATGGCCTTAGGTCATCAACCTTACATACTATAAAAAGCTTCCTAGTTAATAAGTTGTAGCTGCTTGAGGAAGTTCTTGATTTAATATAGGGGTACGACTCCATTGGTGGTACTTGCACAACACAGCTAAATATGAGGTAATTCGTGCTCTTTCTTACTTTTTATATTAGTATGTGCTATAAATAGATTTTATGATGATTTGTGTTCGTTTAACTGAGATTACTACTTAATACACGTTGATCTTCTACATGTTTACACTTAAGTATGGTCGTGCAAGCTTCCCTTATTAAATGCAATCGGAAGCTAATCTCGGCCTTGAAATCCAACTCAATCAATGCATCTAAGGGCTTCAAATCCCTTTTGGTGGTAGCTAGCGGTACCTACACTTGGTATGATGGTAAACATATTTTGAACATTCTAATTTCATTCTAAATTTACTTCTATATTTTCTATACCGTTGTACTTTGTTTTTGTGCATGACTACCGCTTTATACGTGTAGCCGATTCCAGGTCCATACACACTTTTTGAGTTTATTAACGACATGGACGGGGCATTATCTCAAAATGGTAATAAGGTTTATTATTTGCTTTTTAACATAACCATTCCTATTTAACATTTTTTCACTACCGTTTCTCTTCTATCGGTCATCAGATGCTACGAAAGGCTTCCTAACCAATGAATTTTAGGTACTTGGGGCAGTTCTTGATTTAATTTGGGGACACGACCCCATTGGTAGTATATGTGCATTGAATATTGGTATTTTCTGGATCCAGATAATGGTGTGAAATTGTAAATGAAACAAAGATTTGATATTTTTTTTTTGAAGCTTGACTTTTATTTCATTTCTAGACTTTCATAATGTTCTAAATGTACACAAATCCTTTTTGATTCTATCCCTTCTTGTTGGCAAGATATTTTAGCCATGTTAATTTTGTAGAATATTATTTGCTGTAGGTACTTGTGGCAGTTCTTGATTTGATTTGGGGTCGCGACGTGATTGTTGGTACTCGCACAACATAGCCATGTATATCAGGTGATTCGTGCTCTTTCTATTGTGTGCTATAAATATGATTTAATGATGATTTGTGTTTGTTTGATTGAGATTACTATGGGATATTCTATATGTTTACACTTAAGTATGGTTGTGCAAGTTTCCTTTTTAAATGCAATCGGAAACTAGTCTTATCCTAGAAATCCTATTCAGTTAATGCATCTAAGGGTTTCAAAATCCATTGGCGAGTAGTGCCAATAGTACCTACACTTGCTATGATAGTAAAACATTTTGAACTTTCTAGTTTTATTCTAAATTATCTTATATTTTCTACACTGCTTTACTTGATTTTTGTGCATTTTTTTACTGGTGTGTACGTGCAGTTGATTCTGAGTCCTACACACTTTGAGTTTATTAACCACATGGACAGGGCATTATCTCAAAATGGTTATGAATTATTATGTTCTTATTAACATAACTATTCCTTCTTTGCATTGTTTTCATGACTTGTTCTTCTTGATTGTCTTGAAGGTCATCAACATTAGATACTACAGAAAGCTTCCTAAATGAGTTGTAGATGCTTGGGGAGGTTCTTGATTTAATTTGGGGGAACGACTCCATTGGTGGTACTTGCACAACATAGCTAAATATGAGATGATTCATACTCTTTCTTATTTTTTATATTAGTATGTGCTATAAAAATATTTTATGATTATTTGTGTTCAATTAATTGAGATTACTACTTGATACACGTTGATCTTCTACATTTTTACACTTAAGTATGGTTGTGCAAGCTTCCCTTTTACATGCAATCGGAAGCTAATCTCGGCCTTGAAATCCGACTTAAGTAATGCATCTAAGGGCTTCAAATTCCTTTGGTGGTAGTACTAGAGTTACCTACACTTGCTATGATGGTAAACATGTTTTGAACATCCTAAGTCTTCTATATTTTCATTTGGTAGTAAGTATCTAGTTTTCTATTGCTCAATGAATTCTACGTATATGGTACGCTTCTGTTTTTTGGTTATCCTAATTCATAACATCGTGTTTTTAGGTGTGTTTGGTCTAGGCATCATGATAAACCATTCTAGATAGTCATAGTGCCTTGAGTATAAGCGAAAGTTTTAATTCATTGTCATCTTTTGCAGACTATGACAATCTATCTTAGACATGATAATATGTTGATATTTTGCATGTTATTATGTAGCACATTATAGAGTATTGTTTTTAAATTTCCCTTCTAGTAGTTCAATTTCATGTTTACAATTGGGTTTGTTATTGAAGTGTTAGGTTCATTTTTCCCCTTTTCTATCCACCCTAGAATATCTCTAGTTTCCTTAGGCTAGGTTTTATCTACACTTTAACCATCATATGGATTTCTAATTTGCTTGTAAGAGTAGAAACTACAATCAAGTTTGAGAGGACAAACATGTTAATTGTATAATAATATAGTTGGTGTTATTTGTTTATGGCTTATAAACCCGATCAATGTTTCCTAAGGTTATTTTCTATGTACAGTGAAGATTTCCTTCTCTTATATACGATGTCCATGCATGTTATTGTTGGTAGTAATTACTAACCCGATTCACAAGCCATTGCAATCGGGGGATCTAAGTTGATAAGTCAGTGGAGTTAGGTTTACTTTGTATTCTTTAGTAATTAGTATTGTAATAAAATAGGACTTTGATAAGTTGGTTAAATCCTAAAGTTTAGTGATCCTAATTGATTTCAAATAGGTTTTAATTTTAGCCATTAAGTACAAAGCTGAAGTTTAGGGTTATGTATGAGTTGTAATTAAGTTTTTTAAGTAATATTTTTTTTGTTATAATAAAGAGTTTGAGAGTTATCTAATATACAATTTTAGTATTATATCTATTTGGGACTTGAGTTACTATTTAGGTTAACATGGTATCAAGGTTTTAGCTCTTGCATGAAAGGGAATTTCTTGATATATACAAGTGCAAAATCCCTCAACGGGCTTACGAGCCCTTAACTAATAGTTATTCAGAATTAAATATGTATAGCTAACATGTAACACATTCGTACCAACGAAAGAAATAAAGCCGGAATTTTGAATTATGTCAAAGTTTCAACGATGTGTATGGGATAGAAAGCATTAATCTCTTCAGTGTACTTTAATAGCGGATATTTGAGGCCGGTGGTGGTGGCGATAAGATGCCACTCTCACCTAGAATGATGAGAGCTAAGGTTTTTACAAGCGATGAGTAAGGCTACGATAAATGCAATTCCAATACTAGGAAGACATCTAGGGTTCTGGACAATTCTTCTAATTTATTTTCTGAAGACAAGTTGTGTTAACATTATACATTTTATTTTGTTTATTTATTAATTTATAGTATATATTTTACTTTTAATATATGTACATATTGAACATATCCCCTTTAGGTAATTAATTACAAAAACTTTCCATTTACTTTTACATGTCTCTTGTAAGCTTTAGTCGTTACTAGATTCAAAAACCGAATCATATTTCAACTGTTCTTTTCTTCATCCTTGCTCTCTATTCCATAATTCCACTATGACAGCTATTCTAGTCGGTTGTTGGGTGTTCATGTTTTCGTTCATACACTATTCATGATCATTGATGATTTTATTATCATGACGAGTTATAGTTTATAGCAGAAGTTATTATTCATCTATATTTACCAGATAGATTGCTTAATCTTGATTGTAGTTCAACTAAACTAGTGCACTTTCCTCCACCACCTATTTTTGTCATGTTGTTGAATAGTTGTGTGCGCTATTGTTTCTATTTTTAGCTGCTTGTTGTTACGAGAGACAAATATTGTGCGTAGACATTTGGAGAGGAGCATAATACGTTCATATAATTGATTGAAACGATTCATTGAGATCTTTAGAATATAAAGATTACTAACTCCTCTAAACTAGGAAGAGATTTACATTACTAAAATAAGATATACATCATATGCAAGATATACTTCACGTTATAATAAATATATAACCGGATATATACATATCCGTTAATACACCCCCCAGTTGAAGCAGGAGTCGGACGAAGGCAAAGGCTGATCTGAACTTTTCAAATAACTGTCACGACCTTTAGTGAAGCTGTCGACATAAATTGACAGGGACATGAAGAACCCGAATTGTGCTCAAACGTACCTTTTCCCAAACAAAATGGATGTCAATCTCAATATGCTTCGTACATTGGTGTTGAACAGGTAACTAAGAGAGATAAACTGTGTAAACATTGTCACAATAGATAATAGTGGCACGAGGTATCGTTAGGTGTAGTTCAAGTAACAAATTTTGTAACCACATTGTTTCAGCAGCAATATTCGTGATGACCCGATATTCGGCCTCGGTACTTAATCGAGACACGATCGGTTGATGCTTAGACGACCACAAGACAAGATTATCACCTAAAAACACACAATATCCAGAAGTGGATCGTCTCGAGTCGGGGCAACCTCCCCGGTCAACATCTGGATAGGCCATTAAATGAAGTGACTTGGAAGGTGAAATAGTAAGACCTTAATGCAGGGTGCCTTTGATATAACAGAGTAGCCGTTTCATGAAGGTGAAATGTGAATCCTGGGGACCGTGCATGAAAAGGCATATTTGTTGAACAACATAAGAAATGTTCGGTCTAGTAAATATAAGATATTGAAGGGAACCAGCAAGATTCCTGTAAGTGGAACCATGAGGTAACAATTCTCCAGATGTGGCGCTTAACTTGGAGTTCCTGTCCACACGTGTAGCACATGGTTTGCAGTGTTGCATGTTCGCTCGAGTAAGGATGTGACGTGTCACTCATGGTGGATTTGAAACCACACCATTGAAGGTAAGTGGCAAATCGATAATACCGGGTACGGGGAGCTTGTTTCAACCCGTCGAGTGACTTTTAAGGCGGCAGACATGTGTAGATTTCGTTTTGTCAATGAAACCGGGGGACTGAACATATATATTGTTTCATGTGGATCCATGTGTAAAAGTGCATTCTTGACATCCAATTAATAGATAGGCCAATAACGGGAAGTGGCAAGACTAAGAACGGTGCGAATGGTGGTGGGTTTGACCATCTGGCTAAAAGTCTCATCACAATCGATACCTACCTGTTGGGATTTTCCATTAACAACCAAACGGGCTTTGTATCATTGTAAGGTGCCACTAATGTGATATTTGTGGTGGTAGAGCCACATACACTGAGTAACATGCGCGTCCATGGGTCTAGGCACTAGTTCCCATGTGTTATTTGCCATTAAAGCCCTGTATTCATTGGTCATAGCCGAATGCCAGTTTGGGTCGGTTAAGGCGTGGTTATGGGACTTGGGAAGGGGAGAGATGGATGGTGTGGTGGTAGTGTTGAGGTTAAAAAGCTTGGTTGGGTGACACTATGAGTTTTAAAGCGAGTAAGCATTGGGTGGGAGGGAGGCGGTGATAGTGAAGGTTGGGTAGGTGGGCGAGGTTTGCGGCTGTAGTTAAAGGTGTAACGAGATGGGGTGGTCTGTTAGAGAGGAGGGATGGGGTTCGAGGATACGGCTGAAGTGGGTTGTGTGGGGGTGGTTTCGATTGGGGGAGGGGCGAGGGTGACAAAAGGTGTTGGTGAGATAGGTGTGGGGTAGTTGTAGGTAAATACTGGAGAGGGATAGTGATCTAGGTTGAGAAAGGCATAAGATTTGGGTAGGTTTTGGAGTAGGCGAAGGAGGTTATGTCAAAGATGACGTGTCGGGAAAGAAAGATTTTACATGTGGCAAGGTCGACGCATCGGTGGCCGCGGTTGTTCACGGGGTATCTGAGAAAGACACATATGGATGATTTGGGGGCCAATTTATGAGGGCGGGGTGGTGGAGTTGTTAGGGAAATAGACGCACCCGAAGGTGCGAAGATGAGAGTAGGTGGGTTGTTTGAGGTATAGGAGGGTTGTGGGGGTGTGAAAACATAATAGTTTGGAAGGGAGAATATTATGTTGGCAGTGTTAAAGGCCTTATCCCAAAATGAAGGAGGGAGAGAGGCATGTGTCAAAAGGGAGAGCATGATGTCGTTGAGGCGATGGATCATACGTTCTGCCTTCCCGTTTTGCTTTGACGTGTGAGGACAAAAAAACCGAAAGCAGAGGTCGTGGGTGGAGGCAAAGGTCTTGAATGGGGAATTGTTAAATTCCCCACTCATGTCACATTGGAAGGATTTGATTGGTTTTTTAATTATGTTTTAATGTATGCATAAAAATTTTTGAAATTGGTAAAGGTTGCGAATTTAAATTTTAGGTGGAAAGTCCACGTGAATTGGGTGTTGTAATCAATTAGAACCATATAGTTTTAGCACCAGATTTGCTTTTACCGGGAGAGGTCCACAAGTCACGATGTATTATATCAAAGGGTTGTAAAGAAGTGGAAGTAGAATTAAGAAATAGAATACGTTTATGTTTAGCAAAATGATAAGAATTGCAAAAGAAATTACTCTTGAGTTTATTTCATGAAATTAAATTGCGAGAAACTAAACAAACCATAACATGAGTGCCCGGGTGACCAAGGCGGTCATGCCAAGTATCCAAAATAGACGAAGCAATAAAAGTAAAGGTGGGTGCTGATGCAATGGTGTTGAAGGAGTAGAGGGAAAGGGTGCTATTGTCACGACTCAGGAGCTTCCCATTGGGTCAAAAGAAACAGACACACAATTATCGGTGGTGAATTTTCGAACCAATATAAGGTTTTTAATGATATTAGGGGCATAAAGGATGTTTTTAAGGTGAATGGGCTTGGTGGGGGAGGGAAAGGTGGTGTGGCCCGATTGTTGAATCGGCACCCAATTACCATTCCCGACACGTACATGTTTAATGGAATTAACTCAGGGAACATAAATATTACCTAGATTGTCAGTAAGGTGTTCAGTGGCATCAAAATCCATGTACCATTGATCATCTCCCGGGTCCATAGTCATGGACTAAAAAGTAGCTCCTAGGTTGGTTGGGTCCATAGGGTTGATTCATATAGGTGGGCCTAGAGTTGAAGCAGGTTGAGGTGTGCAAGCAGTGGGCCAAGAGGTAGGTGGCTAGGCATGTGGGGCCCAACCTTGTTGGGTTGGGTAGGGGCATGGAGAGGCTGGTGGAACATTCGACCAAGGGGTTGGGCAAAGCAGTGGATTGGGCTGGGTGGAGTTTGGATTGGGCCAGCAAGCAGGATTGACACCGGATTGTGGGGTGCGGTTGCTGGGCCAGCGGGAGGAATTACAACCACCACGGGGCTGAAAATCATAGCGAGTGGGGGGCAGTTGTGGCGGTGGGTCTTTGGAAACAACAGCCACGACAGGAGGGTGCCCGAGAGCGACTCGCGCGCTATTTGGTGTTGGAGTTCGAGTTGGAGCATACTACAAGTAGCCTCCCACATGGGGAGGGTCTGGTTGATGTAGGAGTCGACGACATCGAACTCGAGTGGCAGGCCATGGACCAATTGTAGCACAAGGTGTTGGTCCGTAACTAGGCTATCCACGTCGCCTAGCTGATCAGCAAGATCTTCAAGCCGCTGAGATTAGGCTTCAAGACTTGGCATGTTACGCAGAGATTGGAGAACTCATGCTCGAGAGCAATAGCCGTCGAGCCCTTGTTGTGGAGGAAGATGATTTGTCTCCGCGTCTAGGCTTGATGAGCAGTGGACTTGTTTCGGAGGACCCAAACCAGGAGATCGTGTAACAACATCCCGTAGATCCATTGTAGGACGATGGCATCGATCTTGACCCAAGAGTCATAGTCCAAAACCTCCTTAGCTAGGTTTTTTATACCATCGATGTGTTTGAGAACATCGTAGCCGTGAGCATGCAACTTGAACAACTTGACCCATGAGGAGTAGGAGATTTTGTTCCATCCAAAACACGCACCTTGTTTTGAATGTTTGTGACTGAGTACACTGGATGAAGGGTTTCTGGTTTCTTAGAACTTTCAATTTGACTTTCCATGGTAGAGGCGAGGGAGGTCGAAAGAAAAAACTTATGGCAACTCTAGACATTGGTTTGATGGTTGCGGCAATAGCCCTTAGGATCGACGATAGGTATGAGCTAGAGTGCTAGCTCTTATACCATATAATTGATTGAAACCATTTATTGAGATCTTTAGAATATATAGATTACAAAATACCTAACTCTACTAGGAAGATATTTACATGACTAAAATAACATATACATCATATGTACAAGATATACTTCACATTATAATAAATATATAATCGGATATATACATATTCGTTAATAGTTCATTCTTTTGCTTAAGTTCTAATCAACTAGCCCCTAGTCTGCTAACTATGTCTACCTGCTCAAATATATTTCTAGTGTTTCGTGTGTAGTTTATTCTAGAGCAACGAATAACATGACTGAGGATCAAGGCATTCTTTATATCCTACATAATTCAAGTCCCGGATCAATAATATAAGAACACATTATTTGGGTAACTTCAAAACTCTTTATTATAACAAAGAAAATAATAATAACTAACATACTTGATTAAAACTCATACATAACCTTTAAACCTTGGCTTTGAAAGTATAGGTTAAACCTAACTTGGTTAGCAAGCAACGTAATTAACCCATGACTCATTGAGTACATAATATAAGTACATAGAAACTTAACCTAATAATCTATTTAAAATAATTAGCAAATCAAATTTGACCGACTTGTCAATCTAGGTCCCGAAATTTACCGGATTGTATATCGGGTTATAAATTACTACCAACACATGACGTTTTTGAGTCACTAGTTTAAGTTGCCAATGGATTTCCATGCTCTGCTCACATGATTGGTTTATGAGTACTTTAAAAAACTTATTTTGTCTAAAAAAATATACACAAATTAATATAAATGCTAATTATGGATGAAGATTTTATTAATTATACACAATTTTAAACATATTTTATGTTAAAAAATTATTGATCTTATATTTTCATTCAAACACGTTAATACACGTGTTTTTAAACTAGTAATATATATTTTTTAAATAAATCCCTACCATACTATGATTATATTAGAAGGACCATTTATTTATTTAGTGCAACTCGTGGATCATTTATGTTAAAATAAAATACTTTGAGGTAATATCTCTGGCGTGCAACAAGAACAAACGCTTCGTGGAGCAAAATCAAATCTTTGAAAAACAAACCGCAAAATCATGTCAAGAGATTTTGTAGGAAATCAAATTGGATTTCTATCGTGTTTAGAAACATTTGGTGGGTGTGATCTTACAGCCTTTTTCAAATTTGGGGTTTCTCATCATCCTTCATCAAACACCAATGATTTTCACATAACGAATACGCTTTCACATTTCATCAATCCAACATTATCCATCTTTGAATCCATCTAAATCAACCTCTGAATCTTTCCATTGAATCATATCTCCACACTATCGAAATCAATCCGACCAATACGCGCATTGTGTGTGTATAATCAATTGATTCTCCGATGCACGTATAGTGTTCGATGAAATTACTCAAAGAAAAAGGGTGTGATTGAGGAGAAATTAGGGATGCGGGGCTCTATTATCGCCGGAATTCCGGCGATTTTGACATTTTACGGCATTGCCGTCGTCGTGTTGTTGCAGGCGGTGGCTGTTGTTTGTAGTTTTCCGGCGACTTTTAAACTGGAAAGAGCTTTTTCGCATGATGATGTGGTGGAGTTGAGCGACCTTAGAGATAGAGATGAACTAAGGCACCGTAGATTCTTACAACAGGGTGAAACAAAAGATGTTATTGATTTCCCACTTCATGGCACCTATGATCCTTACCGTGTTGGGTAGTTTCTTGATTAATTTCATCTTTACATCTCTATTTTAATAAATATATCATTCAAAACATAAGAAAGATGGTTATTTCTCTCAAAATTGCAAGCTTTTTCCTTGAATATTTTGATAAGAAAATGAGTGATTCTTTAGGGTGTTTGATCTGTAAGTTTGTTTATTTAGAAGTTTTTATGTGTATTTAGGCTTTATTATTCAAAAGTCCAGTTAGGTTCTCCTCCAAAGGAATATTATGTACAAGTTGATACAGGAAGTGATATTTTATGGGTCAATTGCAAAGATTGCAAAGGCTGCCCTACATCTAGTGGACTCAAAGTATTATTTACTCACCCTCTTTTATAGTATGATTTCGTTGTGGTATGACATTTTTATGATTGATTGATGACCACCTTGTGTGCTTGTGTTTTATATGAAAATAGGTTCCACTTCTGCGTTATGACCCTTCAAGTTCATCAACATCTTCTTCAATCTCTTGTTCAGACAAAAGATGCTCTGTTGGAATCCAATCTGGTGATGCAGAATGTTCACACAACAAATGTTGTTATTCATTTAAATATGGAGATGGTAGTGCAACATCAGGATATTACGTGTCAGATTTTATTCGTTTGGAAATGATGTCTGATAATACAAATCCATCAACAAATGCTTCATCAATAGTTATGTTCGGGTAAGTTATCAATTGAGTAAGGGATTATTACATTAAAAAGTAATAATCTTTGGTGAAATTTCTATTTTATGTAACACACTTATTTTCACCAGAAAGAAACCATCAAAAATTCAAAAAAAAAATT
>BJCM01062563.1:0-10040 GCA_018326385.1 Flaveria bidentis | reverse complement strand
TCCTGCACACATCGCCGGTCACAGTCGCCATCGCCCCCCTCGCCATCAAACCCGACAGCCAACACCATCGCTAGCTAACACCATCGCCCCCCCACCACCACCACCATCGCCTCACCACCACCATCGTCCCCCAACCACCACTATGTATTTATGTATTTTTAAACATTTTTTTCAATTTTTTAAATATTTTAAATATTTTTAAACGGGTCAACATACTATGTATATTATGATGAAATAAAATTAGGTTAAATACATAAGATTGAATTTTAAACATTTTTTAAACTATTAAACATTTTTTTAATAGTTTACCTACTATTCAGGTTAATTATATAAGATTGAAACATCAAAATAAAGTTTAGTGACCTGATTGGAACAAAAAAGTTTATGAGTGACCTAATTAAAACAATTTTCAAACTTGGTTACTATTCTATAAAGTTGCCCTTATTAGGTATTGGTTAGCTGATTTTTTACGACGAGTGCCGTTAACTAAGAAAGAAGTATTTAATCATGCTCATGCTTTCCTTAGAAATGTTATTGCGCGTGCTTATGATGTATTGAAGACAAGATTCCCAATCCTAAAACAAATGGTTCCTTATCTTTTTTACAGTGCGAAGAGACGTAGAACATTGCTTGTTTTGCAGTTCATAATTTTATAAGAAAATAAAATATTCAAGATGAATTATTTACAAACTTTAAAGACAACACTATGGTTACCCCTGATGGTAAAGGTGGAGGAAGTGATGGTCAAAACATACAAGGCATAAAGTGGGGTTTAGAAGAGGTTGAATATATGGCTACTTTGCGTGATCAAATTGCTAATCAACTGCTTTGAGATGCTTAAAGTTAGATTTGTATGCAAACTATTGTAATATGTTTGAAATTTGATGTGTTTGTTTGGATTATGTTTGATTTATGTTAACTTGTATTTTGTATGACATTTTGAATTTTTCTAAATTTGGATATTTTTATTTATTACAGAACACCAGTTAAATTCAAACTTGTCTATTCAACGGGGCAATAAAGTTATTTTTATCATTCAGCAGAGTTAGTCAAATAATAAATCAAAAAGTCAAGTTTCAGTCAGATACACACTCAGTCTGAACTTCTTACTGGGTCAACTTCTAACTCAGTCAGAATCTATTCAGTCAGCAGTAAACAAACAAACTCTGAGTTGTTATTGGTTTTCTATACACTAAATACACTGATTTATAGAGTGATATTGTTTTTATCGTTTATATGTATGGTTGAGTGGTTTGTGTATATGATCACAACTAGGTGTAGGTTCTGGATTTGTAAATGTGTTTAGACTGATTTATGAACCGTGCTAAAAGATCTCGAAGAATATTTTTAGTGTTCTTGTGATTAAGAATTGTGTTTAAAATTGTGTTAAGAAGATATTGGTATTTGTTGATTTTTTTGTCTTCTGAATCTTTATCGTACGAATCGATTTTTATTGAAACGACATTCTACCACGTGTTTCTTTTCGGTCATGAATAATGAGGTTAATACGGTTGTCAAGTAAGTATTTCGGTTGGTTAGATCTTGCTCATGGAGCGTTGATCTAGACCTATACTCTTCAACCATGTTGTACTTGAATAATAACTTGTGTTGTGTCTTTTTATTAATGGCTAAAAGCATAAAATCATCTTGGTTAGGCGTTTAAGATTTATATCTTAAATCAAACATGTTGAGGCACGATAAGAATTTTCTAAAAATCAATGATATCGTCGTAACTCGGCACCTTTTCTGATTTCTACACATTTATTAAGATCAAATTGAAGTTACTAATTTATTTGAAAGAGCGAGTGATCATATCAAAGTACAAATGGTATAAGAGGTTAAAAATGACCGTTTGATTCACATAATGATTTGTAAAAGGATTCGAATTTAATATGTAATTAGAATTGGAACTAAAATATTGTTAAAATTTATAGCATGTTTGGTTGGTTAAAATTAATAGAATTGAAATGTTAATTTTAAACATTCCATTGGATTGTTAAATATTTTATAAGTAAATGAAAACAATATGAATTTCAATGAATGTGTAAAAAATTTTTATTTAGAATTCAATCTCTCAACAAACAAACAAGATTTTCAATGAAAAAACTTCTATTTTTTTGAAAATCTTATGATTCAAACGGGACCTTATAGCTTTCTTAATGATTGTTTGATGTCTATGATAGATAATAATGAAAAATGATTGCTTGATGTCTATGAGAGGTAATTATGAAAAATTAAAACAATTTATATAGGATTTACAAGTCATTTACTATTATAAAATCCTGAATACTATCATTGCGAATATCCGGTGTATCCCTATAGTTGGTTTTTCATTTGATGAGAATATTCTTGTAGTGGTATCTTTTGATTCCCTATTTTGTAAAATATTTAATTGCATCATTTAACGTTTTAATTTGACTACTGAGGTTTAGAGTTGTTAGAGCATTTACTATTTTTAGTCTGCATTTAACACTATCACATTTTTAAACTATACTCTGACGTGATATGCTGAAGCTTTATTTTTGTTATTAGGTTATAAACTTATGTATTATATAGATTGAAGAAAAAAATATAATTTATTAATCTTTAAATGTTTCTTACAACTGGAATTACATATACATAGCATATTTAAAAATTAAAAGTTACAATTATGACTTACGGACCGCTATATATTTCTTTGTACAAACACAAACCAATTTAAAATGAAAAAAAAAATTAAAAACTGGCATCCCTATGGTGTTCTTTTGACTCTCCCATGAGGCATTGTAGACCTATAAGAATCTGCAATAAAATTAAAGTTCACTTGTCAACACAAGAAACCCTTATTAGGAAACTTTGTTTACCCTAGCTCGAAAGCTTTATGTGGGAATCTGCACAATTAGCAAGAAGAATCCACAATCAAATTTATTTTAATAAAAAATAAAACAACTTAGCATCTAAATATGCAGATAATATGTATGTTTACCATTGCATTTTAACTTATACTATTATTTTATATTTTATCCTTAATTGACAATCAACAAAAGTATAAGTGACACTTTTATCCCATACTTAGGATTAATCCGGGTTATTTTATCTCTAAATGGGTCAAATGGCAAATTGTTTAATAGCTTTGAAAATAACATGTCAAAGGAATTGTAAATCCACCAAATATGTTCTTTTGTTATTGCATTTGACATATTAATTATGTATAGAGTAATCAAATTTCTTGGACAAAATTGGTTTCAGGTCAAACAAATCCAAACATTGACTCATGTAAAAAGCACCCATTTTGAAACATTACATAAACCCCAAGATTGTCTAGTTTTCGAGTTAACTTTTGCATCAATGAACTTGCAGCATCGGTATCAATTCCTTGTAATACTTCTAATCTAATTATGCATAAATACTTAACGACATTGCATCAGCTTTATACTACTAATACACTTCTAAAATGAGTCAACTGAGTTGTTTTTTTAATCTTAAAAGGGCCCAATAGAAAATAGACAAAAGGGTAAGCGGATAATGAGTAACAAAACAAATTCAAATACAAGACCCAAAAGATAACCTGCTATGTTAAATAAACAACTAATAAATAAAATAAACTATATATGGTCTATAAGTCTTTAACAAAATTACTTTAACTCTTTTCATATATTCTATTTTCCTATCTAAAATTAATGCCAGCACTATAAAATTCATAAAAGCATGTGGCACAATTTTATGCTTTTTAAAACTTAAAGGAATATCAAGAAATAATTAGGAACTAAGTAATTAGACTAAGATTCACAGTCCAATGAAGACCTCTCAAGGATGACGGGATCATTATAGTGATAATTTGATAATTTTTAAGAAGTTAAGGTTTATCTAGTGATGCATTAAAGAATATGTACCAGGCCTGCATCATAGCATGAACCACAATATGTTTCATCATTTTCGATCTCACCACCATGTTTCATGTGCTCTTGTTGTGAACATGCAAATCAAGAAACCTTAGGGATAAAACTAAATATGCCTAAATCATAATAGTTATAAACAAAAAGATTATATAACCATAAATCATAATAACCCAAAATGGGAATCAATCAAGAACTCATACTAAATATCAAAAAAGGAGACGATAATTCAACAATAAAGTGATTCTTCTCAAGATTTAAAATTCACGACCTTTTGCAATGTGTTGTGTCTTTTATGAACTTCAATATATATATATATATATATATATATATATTAATACTATAAAATAGGAAAAACACAAATAAACACATTAGATTTTACTCAGTCACAAAATAACCATCTATGTAAAGTCTCTCAAACAAAAAAACATGACACACGGGCAAGAGGAATGAACACTTTCTTCTTTGTGTTGAATCTGACAAAATGCATCCGCTTGGAAAAAGAAGAAATATATTTGAAACTGCTATTACCTTTTTGTATACGGATAAATTAGCAGCCTCTTGTAAAAAATAAAGACATCTACTCATGGGCATTTTGAAGATAAGCAACTGGAGAACTTGTTTCATTATTAGTGGCGAGGATGGAACAATCTCTGAGAACCCGTAAGGATTGCTCATAAAAACATATAAAAAACAATATTAAGCTCTTTATTAGAGAAAGTAAGTATTCAACCACTTTTACATGGTATAAAACAATAATGTTCATTACCATGTCCTTCATTGATGAATCTAACATTATTACAAGATTCACAGTGTGCACATCCCTTCAATATTCTAAAACCTTCAAGACCTTAAAATGGTAGTTAACAAACAAAGAATACTCATAGTGAACATATTAAGAAGATGAATAGAAAACAACTTAATAAATTTTCTAATCTAATCATTGCATGATACCTCTGTGGAAGTCTTCATCTACTACAATCCCATAAGGGGTCATTTTATAAATCAAAACCAAACTTGAGAGTATATATGGGACTTCAATTTCAAGACATCGATCAAATCGGTATCACAATATATAGTCAACATAAATTAGGTAATCGAATAAGAACATACAGACTATGAAGAACCATTACCTAAAATGAAAGAATCAAAGAAAGAAACCATAATGAAAAACATAAACAAAAATCAAAATATCAAACTGGTATTTACCTTATGAGATCAAGATTTTGAAAACATAATCAAGAGAAAATAGAAATTCCATTAACAACATACCTATTGAGAGGAATCAACTGTCGATAAGCTTTAATCCAGATTCAATTGTGGGTTAACAATCTTCCTATATAATCGATTGTGGATGAGATGACAGATATTATTGGAGTAACCTAGGGTTTCGGTGGGTTGTTGAAAATCAGAGGCCATTGTTCATTTAAGTTGGGTTAATAGACCCATCGAGAGAGGAAGGAATGATGGGCGGGAAAATTGTGCTGAGGGTTAACGTCAGAATGACACGTGTTCAAACATGTAAAGGATTATTAGAGTAGATGCCATAAGAAGTGTCTTTATTAACTCATGAAATTCAAAGGTATTAAAACTTGACCAAAAAACCCTCATTTTCTTTTAGATCACCTCATCTATAAAGATATATGATAGTCCCAGATATGTATGAATTTAAGTGCATCCCTCTAAAATTAATTCATGGTTTTGTAGATAATTCTTGGCAAAGGATCTACCAAATATTAAAAGCAATAATAAGCCTTCGATGTATGTAATCTCCAAGTTATCGGTACCTTCAGAAGCCAAGATCCTCTTAGCATTGGCCAGAGTGCCATGTTGATGGAAACAATGATTATCAGCATCTTCCTTCAAGTCTTAGGAAACTATGTACTTGTAGGGCCAAAGCCAATATATTTTCTCTCTTTGCAAACTCGTCTACCCATCCCTTGTAGGGCATCTTCGAAAGAAGGTCCTCCAAAAGCACTCAGGTGATTTCCTTAGATGATTTTTAGTCTATAATCCCCTTTGATGTCTCTTTTCTTAGCCATGTAAGAGTTCGTTATAGTTCTAAAATTTATGTATAGATTCCAAAGTGTAGAGCTTGAGCATCCTTCTATCAAATTTAAGACAAAAATTCAATGTCATCCTTGTTTCCAAGCTAGCACCTTTGCCAAACATGGAATAGATTTTCTTGCTTTGTAGTTGAAATGTTGCCATCCTTCTACAAAACATAAAACTTGGTTGTGGCATGAGACATTTCGACATAGTGTTAACATTCTTAACCAAGTTTCTACAGAGGGTTTGAGTAACGAATAAAACTGTCAGTTTGGAAATAAGATCGAGTGACTATGGACTTTGTTATAAAGTTTCCAAGAACTCATGCAGGGCGTGGTCATGGTTTATCTAGGGCCAACTAGGGAGTACGACATATCACCTTTACCAGCCTAATCATAAAAGACTTCATTTTTCATGGGATGTCATGTTTGAAGAGGATAAACAATGGGGATCGGAAATGTTTTTGTTATTTTAGTGTAATGAATTGAATTTATTGACCAAAGTGAATCATAACGTATATCAAACAAGTTATAAGGTGCACATGCATGCTTGTTTAGATTTATTATGATTTTCATTATTCAAGGGCCTCATTTGTTCTTAAGTGTGAAGTCCCTAACAATGAGGGTTTCATAGTCGCGAAGCTCCCTTAGTGGGTGTTTGGGGGCACCACCCTTGAAAGTTGAGTCCAAAGGGCGACAACCTTGGCGGAGTCTAAGGAACAGAGCCATTGGCTAGAGTCAATATGCTAGGTTAGCTTATAATTTTTTTATGGCGTGTTGCTTCATTATAAATTAATCTAAATTTATTTTAAAGAAATTTGCACAAAAGTTTCATAACAAAATTATGGTTAAAGGTTTAGGTTTTCGAAAATTTAGCACATGCCACCATACTTTGTTCTTGTAGATTGATTTTGAGTTTTTTTCGATTGAGAAATTTAAGTGGAAAGTTGAATAATTTCCATCTAAAAGTGTTTCATGACCTTAGATTATGCAAGATTTGATTTACAAATTTCTAACAGGAAAAGACCTAAAAAAGCTTTTGTTGTTGTAGATTTATCGTTGTGTCGCTTGACAGTGTACTAGGATCACATATTCAACCTCGTCTACGAACTAGCCTATCTGTTTAGTCGAAGCTCTAAAATTTTGTCTAATACTTCTTGGCATTGCACCACTCCATTCAACGTACCCGTTACTTCATTTAGCTGGGTCTTCATTAAACTGTCATTAACATATTGTCCACTTTGTTGATTTCCTTGGAATTGACCTTGATTTTTTGTTATTGGTAATTGTTTTGTAGACCTTATTGTTGTTGCCCTTGGTGATTACTGCCCTGGTTATATGGACCTATTTGGTACCGGTGAACTCAAGCTTGTTTATTGGTTCCTAAAAATTTTGGGTTTATCTGATTGGATGCACTCACATACCAAAGGTTGGGATGAATCCTCAAACATGAATGATAGGTGCTGAAGTTCATGTTAAATTGCTTATTCCCTCCATAAACTTAATGACTACCTCAGCGTTTCCTGAAAGCATTAGACAATTTAGAGCTGAATGTCGCATATCATCATAGTTCACATAGATTTCTTATCCTTGCGAAATGTTCATGACATCATTGCCTAAACTTTTGCATAGGTGAGCCATACAAAGTTCTAATGAATTAAATTTGACGTTAGTGGCACAATCAATAATTGATTTGAAAATTGATGGTTTATCCTATTGATTTGTAGAAGCGTGGCTTTTGGAATCCTTGTTTATCGCTTTTAGTAAGTTCTTGTCATCATCTTCGTGGTGGGTCAAGAATGTCCTACTATTACTACTACAACAAACAAAATGTGCTTCGTTTAGGAGCAAGTCGTTATAGTAACTTTACTAGTTCCCATATTGAGACCTCGTGATGAGGGCACGATTATAACATTTTGTTGAATTTGGTGGAGGCTTCATGTAGTGCCTCACCTTATTCTATTAAAATGATTTGATGGCTAAACAAGCATCACTTGGTTTACCTATACATTAATATTCATCCGAGAATTTTATTGCATGTCCTCCCATGTATAAATACAAGTTGTTGTCAAGTTGTTAAACTATTGATTAGCCTTGTCTTTAAGGGAAAATTGAAAAATGTTTGATTTAAACTCATTCGGAGCTAGAAATACCTCACCTATTAAATGTTGTTGATTGCTTAGAATTCCGAAAATTATGTCAATATGCTTGCTTCTTTCATGACGAGTTTGATCACAAACTTGTCTAGATAAGGCTTACATACTCGATTGATGATATCCATGAAGACAACATGAGCATTTGTTAAACCAAAAGGCATAACCATGAACTCATAATGCCCATAACGAGTACGAAATGCAGTCTTTGGGATATCATCGTCATGGACTCGCAATTGATGATAACCAGAACGTAAATCAATCTTCGAAAAAATAGCAGCTCCTTGAAGTTGGTCAAAAAGGTCATCGATACGAGGAAAAGGGTAGCGATTTTTGATGGTAAGCTTGTTAAGTTTACGATAGTTGATACACATACGAAACGACCCATCTTTCTTCTTCACGAACAGAACAGGTGCACCCAAAGGCGAAGAGATAGGACAAATGAATCCCTTCTCAGATAGTTCTTGAAGTTGACTGGAGAGTTCTTGTATTTCCAATGGTGCAAGTCAATAAGGTGACTTAGGCACGACGTTTGCTCCCGGAATCAAATCGATTTTAAACTCGACTTCACGCACGGGAGGTAAACCACTAAGGTCATCGGGAAATACTTCAGAAAAGTCTCGTACAATCAGGACATCCTTAAGATCTTTCCCTTTGACTTTTGTGTTGACCACGTAAGCTAGGAAACCCATATAGTTCTTGCTTAAGCACTTTCAGGCTTGGGTGCATGACATGAGTTTTAGCCCTTTGGAAGATTTTTCACTGAATACCTTCAATGTATCCCTAGAAGGTAACGGTATACGAATGCACTTCTCAAAACAAATGATCTCGGCATGGTGCTTGGCTAACCAATCCATGCCAATGATGACATCAAAGCTTCCAATTTTCATAGGGATGAGGTCGATAAAGAATTTATGTGCGTTGAGACTCAAGATACAATCACGAATAACAATATCAACGGTGATCGGTTCTCCATCGGTGACTTTAATGGTGAGAGGTCTTTCTAGTTTCGTATGTGGCTTAGCAAGAACGGATTCAAACTCTAATGAAACAAAACTCTTATCGGCTCTAGAGTCAAATAGAACGTATGCATAAGTATTATTAATAAGGAACATACCTGTGTAGTTTTAAAGGTATTTAACGATACAGGTAAAGCATCAAAAGAATTAGATCATGAAAGTTGAGGTTGGGTTTAGCATACCGTGCACCATATCGTTGTTTGCTTGTGCTTGGTTAGCATTGATGTTAAAAGCATATCCTCGGGCTTATGGAACAATCCCCACGAGATGAGGGCATTGTGGGCGGTTGTGTCTAGGTTCCCCACAATTGTAGCAAACACGATACGTGACCACCGTGGCATTGTTAGGTGCACGGTGACAAGTCGCCACCAAGTGACCATATTTACCGCACAAGGTATAGATGCGGCATGGGATGTTCCCCGGATGATGGTACCTACAGGTGTTGCACATAGGTTGAGGTCCAACAAAGGCCCTAGCCATAGGCCCTTGAGCCACACGTGTAACATCCTGTATTTTTGTTAACTAAAAGTTAACTGCGTTTATTCTTATAAGGCTCATTGATGTCAATCTTGGAATTTATGGGTGATTTATGTTTAATTTTCTCCTAGTTGTTCTTAATTTGTAATGTATGTAAGTTAATAATTGGGCAATAATAATATTTATGATAATAATAATATCACTAATAACAATAATACTAATAAGATTAATAATAATAATTATTATAACAATAATAATAATCAAGCTTATGTTAACAATAATAATAATGATAATAATATTAGTAATAAATAGGATTACTTATAACAATAACTTATAAGGGTTATTAAACTTAATAATGTTTAAAACATAAAATCCAATTAAGTTTGAGGGGTCTTAATGTCAATTTATAAATTTTAAATGTAACTTTAAGCATAAAATAATAGAAACACAAAGTTGAGGGACCAAGTG
>BJCM01062562.1:0-13620 GCA_018326385.1 Flaveria bidentis | reverse complement strand
AAGCTAGCTAGTATATCGTTTAACTATTCAAAGTTAATGTCTGACCAATTCAGATAATAGATTTTCACTGTTCAATATTAGACATGTTAACTATTCAACATTATTATAATGCTTAATTATTCAGATGCTAAACATTTGCTCGCGAAACAAATAATCTGAACTATTCAGACATTTGGACCATTAAAATGTTGATTAAAATATTGTCAAACATTTCTTAAAATTTGTAACTAGAATAGAAATTATAAGTTATGGTTGTTTTTTGTTTTTTTTTTTGTTTGTTATTTTGGACGAATTTACAAACTCAGTATAACTATTTATAAAACTATGAAATTGCTTACAGCAAGACATGAATTCTTAACTAGGGGTGAGCAATGTTGGGTACCTGACACTTATTAAGTCTGAACCGACCCGACCCGATACCCGAGTAACGTGAATTAGAAGGACTGATACCTTACCCTATGGTTAGAAATTGGGTATCGGTAAAGTTGTACCTCGGTTCTTCGGTATTACAAGGGTACCTGAGTTCCCGATTACAAATCTATGGAGAGTACAATCATTGAGTTCTTAATTATATATCTTCCTTTCAAAGTTGAGATTAGATGCAAGGAAGATGGGTACATGGTTCCATCAGGAGGCTATTTTTTTCTCTATGATCTGTTCTTATTTTGGTTTGATCAATTGTGTTTGTTAGTTGTTGTAACCAGTGTTGCAAAAATCACGACTAGCCTCCGATTAGTCGTCGGTTAGTCGCTAATCGGAGGTTAGCCGCTTTGATTTCACCAAATCGGAGGTGCTAGGCGGTAGTCGGTCAAAATCCGTCAAAGCCGGACCAAATCGTCCTAATCGGTGGTGTTCCGGCGATGATAACCGCCAAATTTTACTATTCTGGCGCCGGATTTGTAGATTCCGGCGAGGATGTGCCACCGGAATGATAGAATGCAGGACTTTCGGTGATGGAGCGATGGAAGGAAACTGGATGTTCTATTTTAGGGTTAGATTATTCTATTAAGTTTTTGAATTTTTACATTTAACCCCCTCAATATCTATCAATTTACAAATTATCCCCAAACTTGCAAATTATTTCATAAAAAAGTATAAAATTATATATAAATTTACAAAATTATACATAAAAGCCTGATCCAATTAATCCTGACTAATCCCTATTAATCCCTATTAATCCCTAGTTCACACCTCACCGCCCCACTAGCGCCTAGCGATTTTTACAATATTGGTTCTAACTAATTTAAACTCTTCAATTCACCATTTTATGCAACTTAAATTCTCAGTTTTTGCCATTAACAATGCTATCAGCCTTTTGGTTGTTTGACAATTAACACCGGATGCGTTATATATCGAGTTTTGAAGACGGTGAAGGCAAGAAACAATTTAATAATACACGGGTATTGATCGACAACAACAATAAGCAATGCAATATACAAACAATATTAATATGCCCATTGTGTTTATAGGGTTATGCTGCCATTATATTACGATATCTCCAGTCGATATTTTTTAGGTTTGTTAAACTTTTACATAGTTTCGGGATGAATCAAATGTCGGGTAACCGATTGCCGCCCCCTGAGTACCAACCCGATCCCGATTTTAATAAAATAAAGGTACCGAGTACCTATCATTTGTTGTAATATCTGTTCGGTAGTCGGTACTTTATCGGTAATAATTAGTATTTCCTGATAGTTGCTTACCCCTAGTTGCAACCACCTCTTATCATTAGGTTATATTACTTGTTATCACTAGGTTACATAACAATTGATGGATATTTTTAATTTTTATAAGTTTAAACGGTATATTCAGGGATCTCTTATGTGTTTTTTTTCTCTCATAGTTTTTATTTTAAGCAATAATTGATTATAATCTTAATTTTTATCACCTTATCAAACAAACTAGGGATTTAACCTTGCGACGTTACCACAAGTTATTTTCTTACGACTGATAAGATTTAAAGTGAAATGTATTAAAAAAACAATTTTATCATACTAAATACACAAAAATACATCAATTGTAAAAAGGAAAACCTATTCAGAAAATAAAAGAACTTGTAAAATAATATATTTAAAGTTTTATAATTAATTAAATTAAGTTTAAACTTTTTAAATAAATAGACAAAAATACTATCTTGAAAACTCTGAAATTTATAATATACTAATTTACAATTTATTTATGCGTAATGGCATGTACCATATGCTTTGGATGTTTTTAAAAATTTTGATTTTTCGTTTCTAACCCAAAGCTTTTAATCTTTTTCAATGTAAGCTTACAAATTTTATTTTTATACTTCTAACCTAACACTTTTCATATTTAGCAATTAATCACTACAATTTTTTTACTTTAAACATTCATTGTATGTTTCATTCTAAGTTTCGCAAGTTAACATGACGTAACATGCATGTGTGGTTTAACATTTTTACATTAAGCTTTACGTTTCGTCTAAATTTTGTGAGTTAACACAACGTAGCATGCGTGTGTGGTTTAACATTTTTACATCTATTTTTCCTGTTTGACAGGTAAGTCACAACACGCAAGTCCTAGATCGACTTAGTTATACTTTATATGTTTTACGTTTCAGTTTAATTTATTTCCATTAACATACCGCAACTTCAATTAATGGTTGATGACGGCAATGCGACGTTGGTGATGTTTTGTATGGTTTTACGTTCCCGTCCGAACGTCAGGGGGCTTAATTCTAGTTGTTTAATTAAATTTTATGATATCCTTTCATAGAAGACACTTAAAACTAACTTAAGGAAGAAAAACAAAAGTTGAACAACAAAGAAATTAAGTGGGTGTTTGAAAAATAAAAGAAAATAATTTTTTAATTTTTTAAAGGGGTAAAAAAATCAAAATATCCATTCAAAAAAATTAAAAAATTAAAATTTATAATTTTTAAACTTTTTTGAAGGAGTATTTTGCCCCTTCAAAAGTTTTTTCTTTTAATTTTTTATTTGCCCTAAATAAGAGTTCTGGTTCGTAAGAGTTCGCTAATGATCAATGATGGTGGAAGATTATACCAGATCTCATCGTAAGGCGGATGATAGTTATTAACACACAGGTTCACATATACACACTCTCTGCATGTCAGTTTGATTATATTATATACGCTTTTTACTTGAGGACTTTTGATACATTCCGTTACAAATCACATTATCAACTTCAAAACCCTAGATTAAGTGATCGATTAGTTTGTGATTATTTGGATGGTAGTTGACCGATTAGTTTGTGCTCCCTTACGAATCACATTGTTATTGTCTAATTTCGTTTCTCCATTTGAAATTATTAGATCTCTTTCTGTGTTCAAAATCAGATTCAGAATTTTAGAAATGCAACTAACATGATAAGGAATGCAAATGTTAGGGCACCACGGATTTCCTTTTTGCTGTATTTATTTACAATTGTCTATGATTATGTGAGTAAAGCTGTAAAGTTAGTACCATACGCAAAGTTATTATATAATAAGAGTACAATTTGGAACAGATGCAGGTGTCTTGGAGCTTGTTAGAAGATATGCAAATACCATGGGAGAGCTGATACCCATAGCAACATATCACATGTAAGATCAAACTGCTTCAATTTTTCATGAATGCACGAGATGATAACAATTTAGATGATTGTTGTTTTAGCATTAAGTTAATTGTTTGCAATTTAGACGATTGTTGTTTTAGCATTAAGTTAATTGTTTGAGCTTGCTTATTATCAATGTTGTAGTCTGAACCTTGATTTGAATAGGGGGATGTTGCATCTGTAGTACGTATATGGAAAATCCAATCAATAACCCTTCTTATTTACTTGAATCAACCTCTGGACCTTAATGGCATGCCATGCCTCTTACCTCTTTTCATTTCTTCATATCAATAAGACTAGGTTGGAGCCTTCAACCTCGTCTGTGCCACTTTTTTGCTATAACATCTTTACATCTATTGCAAAATATTGATCCCTCTAACAGTGCTCTCTGCCTTCCATGTCCTTGATTCACAACCATTAAGAATCTTTGAAGTCACAACCAAATCAATTTCGATCGTATGCCACTGCCAAAAAATAAATGAATAAATTATGCGATAAATGCGTAATAAGGCTACATTGATGATCTCTAACTCCACCATCAACTCATACACACACCAACTGGTCTTGAGAATATGCTCAATTATCCGGCCTGTCTTCCTGAACACCCCTCCAATCTCACCTTTCCCATTGGCTCTGCTCACAACCCCATCCACACTACAAACCATACAATTTGTTCCTTCCTTATTTGACTTAGACTTGACTTGCTCTACCATTATACCACTTCATATGATTCAGGTGGCCTAAAAAAGAACTCCAAAGATGACATAATAATTCCTGGCCATTTAGAAACCCATTTTTGTCCCATTCTTGGTCAAACTATAGCCACTGATGCCCGCACTTCCACCTCATTGTTATATGTTGTTTATTGTGTGTCACATTGACCAAATTATGTAAAAAACCACCATCTATACACCATTATATTAACTCCCCCATAATTTTTTTCATCATATAACCATATCTCTTATTGACTTTGACCTATCCATATAACTGTAAACATCTTTATGGTCTTCAATCCTAAGGGATAACATTATGATTCGAGAATGGTGTACATAGCAACAATTCATCACAAACCCCTAGGCTCTATGATTTTAGGGCTTCGATATTATGCGTTTTCTTTGATGTTTCTTTCTTTCATTTTACCTTTTGCTACCCTTTTCCATTGATTTCTTCCCCTGATGCCCCATCTTGAATTTTCTTTCACAATCTTTATCACTCATATGTGCATTATCTTGACAACACTAGTCAGCCAACTCATTGTGTTGCTCTATACTAATCAGCTCTTTCTGAAACATTTGACCCACCAACTACAATGGACTCAGCTATTTGCCCACTTAATTCAAAATCAAGATTCATCCTTCTATCTTGCCATCAACATACGCTGCCTTCGTCTCATCTTTAGACTACTCACAACCTACTGAACGAGGCTTATGTAGGCAATATGTAGTGACCTAAACGACATCATCTTCCCTAGGAAAATCATATTGAAGTTGGAGAATCATTACTTCCATGAAATAATTCCCTGACTTCTCAGTTTCCACCTCTGTTGTCAGAGTTCTTCACCAGCCGTTCATTCTAGTGAATCCCCCTCACCAGAGATCCATCATCAACGTTGCTCCTCCAGATGTGTTCAAAACATTTCCCCATTGATTTCCTCATCTTTGAACTCTGTGATCAGTTCTATAGGTGTACACCAAGATCCTAGCCATATCATGTCTTCTCCTATATAAGGTGTCTTCATAAAAAATGACATACAGACCTCAACAAACACTTTTTTGAGGCTGTTTTTGTTTGTTTCATAATCTTTTTATTTCTCTCTGCCTTTTAATCTCATTAACAGTGTAAGGCTCCTCGCATTTTGCATCAAAGCAATTGTAATAATATAGTTTTTGTAACCAATTAACAAATCAATTATTTATAACATTCAAAGAAGAGAAAACACAAAATGTGTGTTTACTAACCCATCCTGTCAGGCGTCAACCAAAGATTCACCCATCTTGCTATATCTTCATTGGACTTCCATACCTATGATTTTTCTTGCTTAAACCTGATCAGCTATTATATACCCTATTAGAGATTCAAACCTGCCAACTTTTTCTTATATGGACTTCTCAAGTTTGTGTGAGTATCCTTAGGATGTTCTTTAATTTGCAAAAGTTTATGTAATACATCACTACTACAGTTGGAAAATCTGAAACTAAGGGTAACGTCTTCTGATGCTTGGTTCCAAAAGTTCCCTGTTACACGTGTAACCAAATCTCCAAAATCCACATTATGGTAATCATTATAAGCTCTAGTAGTTTTATTCTTCATTTCTTCACAACCTACAAAAACTATGGTATGTATCTTCTGACTTTTGTTGCTATACCTTATACAGAAGATATAGCTTAAAGGCAGTACAAAAAGAGATTGTGATTATTACAAAAAAATTAAACACCTATTTTGGCTTTTATCCTACAAATCCTTTATGGTCTTTTTCATATTAAATACTACATTTCTCTATCCTAAGCTCTATCTTCTTATCGAGACGAACTTACCAAACATCACGTGCTTCTTTAAATGCTTGATAGTTAAAACCACGTGGTCGAGATTGGATAATTGTAGATATGATGTTAAGCGTTTACAAACATGCTTAAAGATTCCTTCCATTTATGTAATTATTGACAAACTGGGTTCACTATCTTGAATTGATGGTAGAACTACGAACTTGATAATTTTGTAGAGACATGATTCTTTATTGTACAATTGAGCTACAAGGCTGGTAAATAGCTTGGATTTTATATCTTTCGAGTTAAAAGAACTGAATGTCAAGTGAGAAAGGTGTCAATCCTCAAATTATAGTTTTAGTTTCTTGTTCGAGCTCAATATAAGTTCTTTCTAGAGTATCCACCACATTGCAGGGCTGTTTTAACCCTTTAAATCAAGTTTTCTGTAAAGCAGTTAGTTGATGTGTTACCCATTTAGCTACAAATGAGCCGATTTTATCCCCAACGGATCAAACATGTAAACTGTTGGAACTTGGCTAGTAAAAACAGGTCGAATGAATCGACCAAATCATCTGTTCTCGGTTGATTAGGGCAAATTATTATGCGATATAATTAGGGCAAATATTGAATGTGCAATAATTATCAGGGCAAATGATTGCTGCAGCTAGATTCAGGGAATATTACCTGCAGATAAAATTTGCAGTTAACACTTGCAATTACTTAATTTAACCTTTCTGATGCATAGTTATTTTTTTATTTTATTTAATATAACAGCAGGCCTGCCCAACACAACCAGGCCCCTTTGACCCAGTCCGACCCAAACTCATTTTGACTCTTTTTCAACGTGACACTGCTGCCATTTTGCACCTTTAGTAATAAGCTTCCTGATTGGTTGTTAACTGAACAGTTAACTTGTATTACACATGAACATGATGTGTTTTCTTAGAATTGCCTACATATGATTGTGTTATGCATCTGTACATGATTCCCAATTGTTTGAGGTCTAATTACTATCATAATTACTCTTCTTCCCAGCTGCTAACAGAATATATGAAATTAATCAAATACACTTTGTTATGATTGTTCGCAGGTTCGATTTGATGGAAGAATTATGGGTTATTCTCATCCTATCCGCTACCATTGCAGATTTTACATGTTATTCACATTTATATTTAAGGTGCATTTACACATAGTAATCAAATTTCCTAGTGGTCCGCTAATAGAAACGTTTATTTCAATTTCAACTCTTCAAAATTAAAAGATGCCATACTTTTCGTGGTGATATGTTGTTTCATTATCTTGTACTTTATGCAATAATTTATGTACTACTTTTCATATCAATGACCATCTCTGCCCACTTTTGGTACACAAGCATTTGTCACCATCCCACCAAATAAACATCATGTGCATTTTAATCCATATCTCGTTTTGAACAGTGAATAGGCTTATACATTTTTGTAGAGAACAATTTACAACACCGAAACAAACATTTTAATTCGTATCTCACTCTTTCGATCATTACGCATCTGTTCTTGTTTAATTTTTAAGGTAGTCACATATGAACCAATTCATCACATCTTAATTAACATATACTTTTGTTGTTCTTACTGTTCATTCATAATACATACTTATATATTGGTTCTCTCAATATATATATTTATATATATATATATATATATGAATATGAGCTAGGTAGAAGGTAGCATAGGCATTTATACAGAAGTAGCTATACACCATGTAGGCTTGCAACCATGGGTGCCTTAACTGAATCCTAAAAGTGTTGTCTCTCTTGTCAATTTTCTAACAACATAAGCAGACAAAAGCTTTCATACTTGCAGCTCCAACATCTGTTAATCTGACTTCCATCAACCGCTAAACATCAAACTGGTATAAACTCATTTATTCAATTTTGTTGTCACATTCATTGCATATATGTGGTACATCTAACTTTATCAAGCTTTTTTTCACACCACATATAAAACAAAAAAAAAGGAAATCTTGAAGTATCTTAACATTTAAAACACTCATGTTCAATTCTTATTTATAAGGAAAAAAAAAACTCAGATATAATAATCTTCATTGATTAAGCTCTAAACTAATTTGTTAAAATAGTTCATATTTGCTTTCTTCTTAGCATATAACATATTAATTAATTTGTTTAGGTTAAAACAAAACACTGTATTAGAAACTCTAGTCAATTAATGAACCTATAAAAACTGTGTCCTAATTAAGTGGAGATGAGAAAAACATCTATACACCAAAAATAATGCCTTTGAGTTTATCTTAAGAAAACACAGGAAAATCAAAGAAAGTGAATGGTGAACAGAAGAAGAATGTTGGAGAATCAGTCCTGTCAATAAGGTATATATGCAAACATGCATGTGACTATCTTAAGTAAAAAAAATCATCAAAATTTGAGGGGGAAAGTGACTGGAATATGTGTTTTCATGCAATAACAACATTATTTCCTGTATCCAACAACTTATAATTCGACATATATTCGGTGAATTTTGTGATTATGAACACTCATGAAAGTAATGCTCCTATAATCATCTCTGAAATTAATCATCCGCTTTTGATACTAATGTTGCTATAATTAGACACATGACAGTTACTAGTTATTACCAACTTCAGTTTAGGATTTCTTCTATTTCAGTACGTATTTATCTAGAAAAGCAAATTTCTGTGGAGACACAACAGAATTTGAAGGTTATTTTTTCCTTTAGACCCTCTACTACTATTACATTTCCTATTGTGATTTTGAGTACCCACACACACCAAATACACCAACGCCATCTAATAATAGATTGTCACCAAATTTTTATCCACACCCTCAAAGTGCGCTAAGTATTAACTATTGGTCGAAAAATAGAGGGAAAGAGCCATTTGTCAAACGGTCAAATGCCTTGGCTTTAATGGGTTTGTATGCCAATGGGTTTGGCTTTAAGTGGTGGCAGTGTAGCAGCAGAACCCACCATGCCCGAGGGAGTTACCCGTCTTCCATCGCCTTTGGTTTTCAAGTCACTCAACTTTTATTACTTGTTCTAGTTTTACTTGTGATTTTTCTAAAAGTAAATTAAAACGAATCTTAGTTTACTATTTTTAATTTTCTTTAAGTTTGACTTAATTTGAAGATTATCACTATGAAAGGTGACTATTATTTTTTTAAAAAAATTTACTTCAATTCAAGATTGTAAACTTTTTAAGTAGTTATTAGGAATCATACATGTTACATTTAGATTACTTTTAAAAATATATCAATTAAATTATAACAAGAACACTTAATGAAAGGTGAGTGGCTTTATATAAATAGAAAAAATGAATTTTATTAATCCAAATTATTAAGTATTAACTATTGGTCAATATTAATCCCAACTAACAATTTGACTAGTATTAATCCTAATTTTTAAGTTTGATACAAATAACAATCCTCGTCTAACTTTTTGTTTACTCTGTTAGTTTTTAAATGCATAGGCTCATGACGTATAATATAGTTACAATTAAAATTATTAATGTATTTTAAATTTAAGTGTAATTCTTAATCAAACTGAATACTCTTTTGTGAATTTATTCCTTACATTAAACGGTGTACTTGATTTATAAAATGGAACGCATTTTAATTAGGAAAAAAAATATTAATTAATTTAGTGTTCTATTGGGAAAAGAAAGGGTACAAACACCATCAAATACGTGTACTTGGGTGATTAATTGATCCAGCATATGAATCTCAAAGATTAATATATCCAACTTACGACTCATGTGCCTTATACAGGTATATACATATATGGTTGTTCTTTCTCCCGTCCTCATATTTAATTGTAACATAGATTTGTGCCTGTAAATATTAAATTGTGTATCGTACTTAGGTGGTTGTTACTAGTACTAGCAAAATGCATCAAATCAACTTAATTCAATTCTTGATCAAAACAAATTGAAAAACCTAAATGTCGGGACTTCATATCATAGAAGTTAAAATACTTAAATTATGTACATTGCATGTAAAACAAGGTACTATGTACCAAAACTTTGGCATTTTTTGCAATGATTGAACCTTTGAGGGTTTACTAAAAATTCCTTAAGTTGAACTTCCGTTTAGCTAGATAGGTGAAAGCAGCAAGGAGTGTTAAATTAAAATTGTTTTTATAAGTAAAATTTTGATAATAAATAACTGTACTTTGCTATTTAGTCATATGTAAAAGGGCAGGTCTAATGACAAAGTTATTTGAAATAAAATGATGAAGTTTTTCATAAGATTAAAGATTCAAGCTTCATTTTTGACGGATTAATGTAAATTAGTTGTAGTATAGAATTAGAAGTATGTTAAATGATTTTATGAGTTGCCGTTATAAAAAAGTTATAATAAACGAGTTGTAAAATATATTTTGATGTAACTCTACTATACGTATCAAGTTGTAATTATCAGACATTTAAGTACAAATATATATAAACATATGAACAATATGACATAAGCAAAACTAAGTAAAAACATATTAACATATTATTTTTTTCCTTATATGTCTATCAGTTCACATGAGAATTTTATGTTAGAATTGTGAAATGGTTTTTTCATTACAACATTTTTTCTTTGGTTAAATATAAAGGAAAAAAACCTAGTTGGAATTGGAAAGTTGATGTATGTTTGATGTTTTTTTACTTGATGTAATGTAATTTTCTCCTCTCTATCTCCTTCATAGAGTTGGGGTTATAGTTTTAATTATATGTATTTTTGTGGCTATGGAGAAAATAAAAAAAAAAGTTAATTTCAATTTTGCTCCCTAAGATTTGATAAAATTAATTATTTTCTTGAATTTAAGTGATTTTTAAAAAAATATAAAAAATATGGGTCACATAATAAAAAGCAATGCCACTACAAATGTACATAATAAAATACATTGTTGTTAGAAACTACGTATAATTGCTATTTTTGTTGGCAGCAAGGAAAAAAAAGCGTCTATATAGAAACTATTTAGGGTAGAAGAATGAGATGAAGACGGCGAATACATAACGTGTTTTTTAAAGGAAGATGACACTAACCGTTGCATTATTATTATTTTTTGAATGGTGATCTTCTTTACTCCTCTGTATTTGAACTTCAACATCCTCAAACTTAAATGTTTGAAAAGACTTTGTCTCACTAAGCCACCAATCTCACTGATAAACCAATGCAACTATTTATTAAGTTTAATCAAGTACGTTTAATAATGTCATATATTGTTTATAATTTAAGAAAATTCATGTGGATATCTTTAAGTAAGAAAGATTGGAATTGGTTTCGTTAAATATAAATCATTTTATCACCTTCAACGTTTAATAAAAAATAAAACATGTGATATAAATGATTTTCAAAAAGCGAAGGCACCGCTAATAAAATAGTTATATGAATCTTAACATTTTGATAAACTTGTATGAAAAAGAATCACTATTCTATGGCTATGAGTTTTAACAAGATTAACAATAATACTTTCATTTATATTTGAATATTTGATAAGATGCATTTTTTTCCTTACAAAAATACCATTTTATTTTCTTTTCTTTCAAGGTTTCTTGATTTGACCATTCACCTTTCCCATCACTAGAATACATACTAAACTCAGGCCCACTCCCACAGCTACAACTATATATCTATCTATATGTAAAAGATCTTTTGTTTTAATGGTTCAAAGGGATGATAGAGTTTTAGTAACTTTTTAAAGATTCAAAATTTAAAATTTTATGTTAACGAATATCAATTACTAACTTAGTGTTACATATCTTTAATTATTAGCACATGTCGTTCAAATATATATATATATATATATATATATATATCTGTCTATATTATGTGTGAGAAAATATAGCTTATATTGAAATATTCTTAAAACTCTTTTTGTGTGTTTTTACTGATTTCATAATTTAATTGTTTCATAATTTAATTGTTTCAGTGTTGTAAACGTTTATCACATTATAAACTATGAAAGTTACAAAATGGAAACATCGTTTTTTAGTTAGTAAGATTTGTAATCTATATATTGCAATATATATATATATTTGGTTTTATTTTTAAATCATAATTTTCCACGACAATTTAGAAGTTATGGATCCTTTATAAACTTGTTCTAACAAAACGATAGGCATTATGAAACTTATATTAATTACATTAATACGAATGCAAGTTGAGAAAGATATGATAAAATATAAATTCAATGTTTAAACAAATATAAGGGAAGGTAAATAAATAAATTAAGGATCTAGTTTCTTGTGTTAGCTTAGCTATTTAATCCCTCTACTTCTATAGGAAAGTTTGACCTAAGTTCTCATATCCCAAAGAAACCAAAGAAACAATATTTTATTATAATAAAGAATATAAAAAAGGAAAAAACGAATAAAATTGTTTGTCCATAGAGAGAGCACTCGAAGGCTAAATGATAAGTTGGCAATTTCAGACTCTACAAATGGTGACAAATATGCAGAAGTAGCGATCTTCAGGTATAGGTGCCCGCCATACAAGGCTTTATTACTTTTCTTCTTCTTCTTCTTCTTTTTTTTTTTTTAATATTTTCTTTTAACTCAACCACCATCTAAAACTAAATTTAACATAAATATACCTTAAAAAAAAATACTTTTCTACACCTCAATGAGTGGTAATTCCTAAAACGATAAAAAACACGACTTGAACATGACTCAGAAAAATACAGTATTAGATGATCAGTTGACCGGTAAGACCTGTATTCACTAGTACAAAAAAGATAACCAAATATGATGATTTTAGGCATAATAAGGCGGTTACTTTTACGCTGTATATTTTGGTGTTGTTTTTTGTATATAACCGGCGTAAAATGTGATAGCTGTTTTTGGTAATAGTTTGATAGCCATTTTTGGTAATAGCTATTTTTTGTGAGCTGTTTTTAGTTCTGTTTTTGGTAAATACGCAATAGTTTTTTTTACAATCCATAGCTGTTTTTGGTCTTATTTAAGAATCAGTAGCTTTTTTTGTCAACCAATTTTGGTCCCTTTTAAGGCGTTTGTATTTTTATTTTTTTTCATGTTTTGCAACTGTTTTTTGGGTTATTTTTAATCCTGTACCATTTATATACTTACCAACTAATTACCATTCATAGCATACAAACCAATAAGATTAATATATACATCTCTGACGAAAAAACCCAAAAAAAATGAAATATACGTATACACATATAATAAACCAAAGTTATATTTCAAATAGCACTTAACCAGGAATCAATGTAACAAAAAAAACAAGTGTAACAAAATCCAACTAAGCAAAAAGCGTCTAACAAAAAACAAGAACAACAAAAGCATCTAACCAAAGAGTCATTCGGTTTTAAACTTCTTGACTTCTTTTAGAAGTCAACTTCAAAACTTCAATTCTTGTAAAGTGTAGAGTCAATGAGTCAAATATAAACATGTTTACACACACACATATTATATATATATATGGTCAAATTGGGTCACATCAAGTAGAGGATCAAAATTTGTATGAGAACTCTATAAACAGATTCAAAATGGATAATGTCAACTAGCTATTATAACTAATATAAATATTTATTTTGAGAACAGACGGCTA
>BJCM01062561.1:0-11927 GCA_018326385.1 Flaveria bidentis | reverse complement strand
GCTTAAGCTAGGTTGCACGGCTAAGGAACACACTCAGGACATACATTCATCAGTTTCATTTTCTTTTGCATTGAACATTTGTCTTGACATAGAATTTTTAGACTTTTAGTCTTGGGTTACATTTCAGTTTTATGCTTCCGCATTGATATTCATTTCATTTATGTTTACTCTGATTTAATTCAAACGTAAATTTTAAATTCATATAGTGTCGTTTGATATGACCGTGTCTGAGATCCTGGTTTGTCACACGCCTAACGGTAAACCCCGTTTGTGGAAATTGAGGGTGTTACATATTTTTCATAAAAACTCTTATTTTACATGTGTGAAAAAACTTATGTACACATTTATAAAAGAAAGTTTCTAAAGTTTGCATGAAATTAATAGTTATCATTTATTATTTGGGAGTTTTTTTACACATGTGTAAATATGCGTAAGAAAAGAAAGTTACAGTGATTCTCAATATAACACTTCTTATGATTTATTTATAATTAGGTTATATACCAATATGTTACACGAGTTAAAATAATAAACATCATATTTGAAAATATGTAATTGTAAACATGAGATCATGAGACATTAAAACATACTTAGATTGAGAAGATGGAACGTGATGTACATTGAAGTGGAGATATTATTTTATAGTAAGTAATCGCTCATTACAACTGTTTTTGACTTTATAAATATCAATATTTAAAAATGATTGTTTAAAACACTATTATGATGTTTAAAGCATTTTAATTTTACTAATGATTAGCTTGAAATTAAGTTTATTTTAATAAAATTAACTCTAATTAAAATAGTTTTAATGAAACATTTTATTTTTTTAGAAAAAAATTAATTTAATTAACATAATGATGATTTATTAAGGAAACTATATTTATATACTATTCTGTAATTTTTATTGTAGTGAGTATATGTGTCCAAGTCATAGGTGGATCATACATGGACATTCTAAAATATGATATTTATTTTATAAAGATTTTGATTTCTTACTATAAATATAAAATCAATTTTAAAAGAAAATTTTTAAGACTGTAGGTGCAGGATATAGACTTTTGAAAATTAGTGTATCTTTGCCAATGAGTCCTAGATTAAATGTTTTAGGATGATGCATCTCATGATTTTCAAAGTGAAGGTCATGAATTGAAGTCTTACTATGTGCAATATGTTCCAAGTGGACCAAATGTTTTACCATAGCGGGCCTTTGGGTAGTGGGTCACCAGCGTTGTCTGTGTTCGCGGACGTGGTGGCTTTTCGCCAATGGGTTTACCCGGGTGACCAGACTTAATAATTATTCTTTAGCCGTTCAAAAAAAATCTATTGTGTGTTACGCGCGCTACCAATAAACTTAATATTTGGACATATTAAAAGAATTAATATGTTCTTCTTTACTATATTTTTAGAAGATCTACTTACTAGTAATAAAGATTCTTATAAGGTATAATATTTTAGATATTGAAAAATCTAAAAAAGATATCACAGACAATTACTAGTTATATATAATACATTAATTAAAAATGAATATTAATTTCTATGCATTCCAATTATTTAAGGGGGCAACGAGAGACGTATGACATTTATAACTTGAAAGTATTTCTCATTTTTTATCATCAAGGATTATCAGTTACGACGATGTCAACAATTATGAACCGTTCTACTGTCACCTCAAGTCATGCTATTTTCTCTTCTAATTCTGGCTCAATTTTAACACAAGACCTTAATAATGTAAGCAATATATTCTCATCCTCTCAAGCCCTTTATTGAATTTTAGTTCATCCTTAGTTTCATGTATATATCAGTAATTACCTTAGACAAATTAAACTTTTGATCGCTAGGATATTTGTGTTATAATCACTGCTAAACTACTTTGATGTTAATTGTTAGAAGTATTTGTTTTTGTTTTTGTTTTTGTGCTAATCCATTGTGAGAATCTTGATGCCACTCTTTAGGATTCAAATTCTACTTTTACATCTATTATTATTCTAATGTTTTAGTCACATTGCTAACTAATAGTTAAGTCGTCTATTATGACAACCATCCCGTCTGAATAACAAAGTCGTTTGATTATCACAATAGTTTTACATCTAGAATACTTTAGACATGAAGAGATTAAAACTTCAATGAATTATAATACATCATGCGTTTGGTTGATAGAGTGAAAGGAAATCATTTTGCTACAACATGTTAGATAGGAAATAGTTTTGATTCAATCATGTTAAGTTTAAAACTGTTAAACAAATCAAAATAGAAATCATGTTAACTACATCTATCTTTAGAAATCATGTTATAAATTTTATTTGTTTTATTACTATATCCTTAAAATCAATTAAAAGACTTGTAAAGTTTATAAAATGTAACTTTTACTTTTCATATTTTTACATTCATGAAACAAAAAAGTAATACAAAAAAATATATAAAAAATTTACTTCTATCTTTAGGAGGAATTTTGTTGTTATTTTGTGTAAGGAGGCAACCTCAAAGACAAATATGTGGTGTGGTAACAAATACCTTGTATTAATTTAAACGAACAAATACTCTAAAACTTTTAAACTTCATGTAGTCGTCATATAATTCATTTTACCCTTATTTACTACGTTTTAGCACAAAAAATAATTTATTTTCCCTTAACCATCTCAACGTGCCAATTTTAAACATTAACATTCATTAACACATTCATGCCTCACTATAGGAGCGGTTTTCTAACGCTCATTATAGGCCTACAAACCTTAATACTTCTAGTTGTTTGTAGCATACCGTAATACCTAAATAAACAAACCAAAAAAAAGATTTTTGTTATTGATCATGACAAAGATGGTTGTGACTTTTCAACAACCATATCGTGTGCATTTTTATATCAATAATAAAATACGTAACTAAAATAATACTAAATAAGTTTAGGTTAAATAACATAAAAGATGATGATTTATTGCATTTAATTAAAATTTACATAAAAGAAAACTCATTGACTGAATAGTTGTTGATAGTCCATTGGTACGTGAGTGCCAATGTCATTAAGTCTGTTAGAAAATTTGATATAGCTAATATTTTACCTATTGGGTACCGACGAATATTCGTGCGATAGGTCATCAAAAGATTTAACCAACATATTTTCAGCCACCAACATATTATATTTTCCTTCAAATAAAAAATATTATCATAGGGACTACACTCGTCTTGAGAATTTTTGTTGAATTTTTAGAAAAGGTGTATTTTATTTTCTCAAAATTATTCTATTCATAACCATATTCAAATTCACATAAATAGACATCATCGACAAATTCATAGACAATGAAAACTAAGGTTTTAGAAACTTTTTTGATCCATTGGGGATCATTGACTGATTTTCAACAATAGTAAAAAGTTTAGGTTTTTTTTTTTTTTAATTTCGTGCGGACTATGGGCTATAATCAATAAGTTTTTTCGTATGTGATTTTCCATGGGGTTTTCTAAAAGTGTGTTATATATCTCGAATTATTATTGAAAAATACAAACTTTTGTATGCAAATGTTTCACTCAATTTAACCATTAGTCAAAACTTTTTTTTATATAACCTAATTATCAGTTAATTTTTTTTAAAAAATTTAACAGGCAATGTTCATATGCATATTGCTAATTTGTTACAAGTGAGACTAGCGCTATAACACATTCTGTCGTCATTATCAAACAAGAGACTAGCGGTATTAAACATCGTGTCGTCATTATCAAACTTGTAAATAATAAAGTTTTGTATTCAACGTACTCTAGCTTTTACTCTTTATCCATTTTTAAACAAGCATATTGTCTTTCGAGGACTAAAATAATAAAATAAAAAATATGCCATCTTTCTGAACTCAACACCAAGGGTATATATTTTTATTATTTTGTTAATTAAAAGAGGATTTTAAGGAATTAACATTAATAATAATAATAATAAATTATATTTAGAGGGTGTTACTACTTAAATTTAAACTATATTTTGTATTTGCTTCCCAAATCTATTTTTTAACAGCTAATATATACTTTAAGTACATACACCTGAATAAACTCATTTGTTTAAGGCCACCCAACCCATGCCCGAGAATGTAAACAACGTTGATGACCCGGGCCCTGTATCATTTCAGAGGAAACACACCACATAAAGATCCACTGTGAGAACCAGATCCAACGGGCCGGTTCAATCGGTCCGACCGGGGATCGGCTAAGTGGCCAGTCCAATTCACTATGGATCGTTTTTGCTGGTCGAACCGGAAACCCGACCGGTTTGAACCGGATTTTAATATGTATATATATATTTTGATTTTAATGGGTAAAAACGAAGTGCTGAACCATTGATTAGTGTGTTGAATATACAAATATAGTTAAGTTTTATATATAACTATAAAATTTAAATATAAATCATATATAAATTAATTATATATATAACTATATTATAATATACTCTATATATAATTATAACATCATTCGATTCTTAAATCTGGTCCGACCGATCTGACCATCAAACCAGCAAGACGTCCGATTCGATATCCGATCCGATTCTGAAAACATTAGATAACACCACTGGTCCTTTTAAAACATCGAACCGACAACCTATACTTTTAAAAGTCATAACGTTTCTTCTACTAAAATAATTGATATAGGATTAATTATCAGCTTCTTAACTTTATTTTGATTATTAATATTAAGATAATATAATAATGTACACATAGTGTTCGCCAAATGGTGGCTGACTCGTGTCAAAATTAAAATAGTCAAACACCTCCACCAAGCCGCCGCTTACAAGTTACAACACGTGGTTCTCATGCACTGATAATTTAAGCTTCCAAAAAGTATAGCTACTTTAATTCTTTAAATAAGTTTAATCCTAAATTTTATTCCTTTGGTTTACATAATATTTAAAAAAAGAAGCTCCTTTGGTTGACATGATATTAAAAACAGAAGTCTAAATAAAAATGATAAGTTTTAATGCGGATGAGCCACCTAAATTTTTGGATGTTGAGTTTCTCTTTGAAATTATTAACGAGTCAGGTCATCAGTGTTGTTTGTGTTTGCGGACATGAATAATATTTTGCCAATGTTTTATTTCAGGTGACTGAACTTATAGTCTTAGTTGACATTTATAAAAAAGAATTGAAGTGAATTATTTCAACCTCATTCATGACGAAGAAATTTATATATTTCAAATTGCGAATGAATTCAATTAAATGAATTAAAATATTTCACTTCATCATCGTTTCAGTTTCACCACTAAAGCTATCTATGCCACCCTACCATAGTCATTCCGTCACCGCTATCATGTCGTCACTGCACCCATCATCCACGTAATCATCATCGTCATCACCATATCTTAACTTCTTTAACCAATTAAAGAAACCAAACATGATTATTTTATGAACAAACTATGATTTTTTGACAAGCTACATTTCCTTTCGATTCTAATTCTTTGAATATATTTGAACTAGATATCGTGTTCATTAAATTGCAACGACGGGTGTCAATTTATTAAAAAAAAATTGAACCAAAGATCATACGGTGCACCGCGTAACTGTGAACCTAGCTTATAACTTTTATATAGTTAAAAATCTAGTATGATAATTATGATATATTAATCTTTAAACTAAACGAATTGTAGATTTTAAGGTTGATGTTAGGGTTCAAAAAAAACTTATATTGGTTTTAAAATACGTGAGCATAATTGTAATCCATACTTTACCAAAATACATATGACACCATTGCACGTGTTTATTTTTATATACGTTTTGAGTTTGTCTGCAGTTCAACGTAAATTCTGCTTGGAGTCATGTGATATTTTGTAATATTTTTCAATCGTCAGTATAAGTGCACATTATTCTACGCATCGATGTAAATTTAGTTCAAAAATAAGTTAAATCAATTGCAGTCAATGCCTTATCTCGATTCTCGTCACATACGTCGTCACCGCAACACGTGACTGGTAAAATGAACAAGTTATACTTAATTTTTTAAAGAAAAATCCAAAAAAGATATTACGGATAAGTGGATAACCATTAATACTTGAATTCACAAAAAGATATCACCGATAATTCTTAATCATTTATTAAGGGGGCCCGGTGAGAAACGTACGACACTTGTAGGTTGTAACTCAAAAGCAACTTTCATTAATCATTTTCCGATCATCTTCATCGGAATTTCAAAGGAACTCCGGCGACGGCGACGGCGATGGCGATGTCAATGGCGATAAAGCGTTCTGCAGCCTCTGCAACTCGTGCTATCTCATCTTCTATTTCAAAGTCTATTCTAACCAGAGACCTTCATGTAAGCACACATAATTTCATTCACTCACTCAAACCCTTGCCGTACTCAATTTCACTTCCTCCTTCGTTGTTCTATATTAATCAGTAATTTAACTAAAAAGTTGTTATCATATTGATCGTTTGTCGATTTGTGTTACGATCACTGCTAAACTACGCTGATGTTGATTGTTATTTGTTAGATGTTTTTGTTTTGTGCTGATCGGCTGTGAGAACATCGATTCTACTGTTTAGGTTTTAGATGATGAACTGAGAGACGGAAAATGAGGGCTTGTGGTTTTGTTATTTCGTTTTTCTGTTTGAATGTATGCATGCGGATTGATGCCCTTGGTTACGGTCGTAACGTGATTCAGTTACTCGTGATCTACCTCGGAGTTGCTTTAGCTGCAATTCGATCCTTTCCGTTTAAGTGTTATGTGAAATGTTATGACTTATGAGTACTTTCTTCAAGTTATTATTTGGGGATTTTTCTGAATTCTGACCTAATTTTCAAGTTCAAATTGTTGTGGTTTCTGACATTCTGTAACAACTCTTGTGGATTGATGAAATGATGAGTGCTGGCTTTAGAGCAACCGGTAAGGTTGCTGTTTTATGAGCTTGAGGTTAGGTTTGAGCCAAAGTGTGCGGTAATGATGCTTGCATTAGATCGCGAAGCGATTTGGCCCCTCCACGGCCCTACGCAAAGTGGAGCTAAGTCAAACTGTCAAACACTAGATATGCCGTTTGGTATTATAATCATATATGTGAGATTAACTTTTGTGGTTAATCATCTGAGTAACAGATTGCCCTGGCTTTGATGTATGTTGGTCTAGTCTATTGGTTTGAAATGACCATTGCGTTTTTACTTACTGGTTGGTGTTTTATGCTTTGGGACTGCAACAGGCTTCTTCGGGGAAAAAG
Source organism: Flaveria bidentis (assembly GCA_018326385.1). Classification (NCBI taxonomy): domain Eukaryota; kingdom Viridiplantae; phylum Streptophyta; class Magnoliopsida; order Asterales; family Asteraceae; genus Flaveria; species Flaveria bidentis. The sequence continues at coordinate 4,761 of BJCM01062561.1, read as the reverse complement.
AAGATTGTAGGTGTTTTCTACAAGGCACATGAGTATGCTCAGATGAACCCTAATTTTCTTGGTTGTGTAGAGAATGCATTGGGCATTCGCAACTGGTTAGAATCGCAAGGCCACGAGTACATTGTCACTGATGACAAAGAGGGACCCGATTGCGGTGAGTACCAAATTTCTGAGTTCTATTACACGTAGACACGGACTCACTTTTGATCATCATTTTCATTACAGAATTAGAAAAGCATATCCCTGATGCACACGTCATCATAACCACCCCGTTCCACCCTGGTTATATTACTGCTGAAAGGATCAAAAAAGCAAAGAATCTGCAACTTCTGCTTACAGCTGGGATCGGTTCTGATCATGTTGACCTCAATGCTGCTGCTGCTGCTGGGTTAACTGTTGCAGAGGTTACAGGAAGCAATGTTGTCTCCGTTGCAGAAGACGAACTTATGAGAATCCTCATTCTTGTTCGTAACTTCTTACCTGGATACCATCAGGTTATTACTGGAGATTGGAATGTTGCAGGTATTGCTTACAGAGCTTATGATCTTGAAGGGAAAACTGTCGGAACAGTTGGTTGTGGACGAATTGGTAGACTTTTGCTTCAAAGATTGAAGCCATTCGGGTGCAATCTTCTGTACCATGATCGTATAAAGATGGACCCCGAAATGGAGAATCAGATTGGTGCCAGCTTTGAGGAAGATCTTGATAAGATGCTTCCCAAATGTGACATAGTTGTCATCAACACACCTTTAACGGATAAAACCAAGTGAGTAATTATATGATATGACAATATGACATCCTTTTTACTTCATTTTCTAGTGTAACATATATTTATATAACACGAGTCATGTGATAGAGGAATGTTTGACAAAGAACGCATTGCTAAGATGAAAAAAGGGGTTCTCATTGTTAACAATGCCCGAGGAGCTATAATGGATACACAAGCTGTTGCTGATGGCTGTTCTAGTGGAGACATTGCAGGCAAGTTTGAACATGAATTCATCATCTACTTTAGCTTGCTAGTTCAATTAAACTGTTAAAAACTTATAGTCAACTGTTTGTTTTTGAATGTTGGTTTTAGGCTATAGTGGAGACGTTTGGTTTCCACAACCAGCGCCAAAGGACCATCCATGGAGGTACATGCCAAATCAGGCTATGACCCCACACATTTCTGGAACTACCATTGACGCGCAGGTTTGTTTACATAACGGATTCTTGTGTTAAATTGATTGAAAGTGAATATGTTTATAAATGGAATTTGTGCAGTTGCGATATGCTGCTGGAGTAAAAGGTATGTTGGAGAATTATTTCAAGGGTGAAGACTTTCCGGCCCAGCATTACATTGTGAAGGAGGGTGAACTGGCAAGCCAGTACCGTTGATCCGACTACTGGACCGCCTGCACGCATCGGTAGTCTTGCTGTTTGAATAAGTTATGTTGAGCTGGACTTTGGTTGTATCACCTTGTAATGGTTAGGTGTGGTTATGATAAAACTGAATGGTAATGGATTTCTATGGTTTTTATGATGTGGACCGGCTACAAATGTCGATCAGTGTTAGAATGAGTCCGAGTTTAAAATAACATTAACCGGGTTGAATTAGGCCGAGAAGTTTTGAATAAGGCAGCCAAAAAGCTTTGAATTATGGGTTCTACTAAGTAAATGGTGGTGGAAAACTTAACACGGTATTTATGGACCTGAGTTTGCTTGGCAAGATTGGGTCAGTTTCAGGTAAAACGTGCATGGCTGAATGGTTATGTTCAGGTCAAACTTGATTGACTCGTTTAATCTTATTGAATTTTGAAAATGCTTTTTATTTTACAACATACAGACTAATAAATAAACATGATCTTTTAAAGATTAAATATAACTTTTATGTACATTTTTTTTGATTTTATAGCAATAATAATATAATATTAAAAAAAAGTTAAGTATATTTTTTATTCTGGGTAAACGAAATATATTTTTGTCAACCCACACATATACGTCATATATGTATTTTTGTTAATGTGTCTCATATAATTTTAAGGCTCGTGTTTGGTTGTGGTGCCAAGTAACTTGTAAATACGACGCATTTATACAATAGTTTTATGATGTAGAATGATAAGAGTTTGTGGTGCCAAGTAACTTGTAAATACGACGCATTTATACAATAGTTTTATGATGTAGAATGATAAGAGTGTGTATGGAGCGAGTAGTGTTTGGATTTTAGATATGGGTGTTCAAAGTCGGATATTGAAAATTTCGGATAGTGATTCGGATATCCAAAATTTATTTTTTATTATGTTTTAGTTTTTAGTTTTTTACAATAATTAAACATAATATTATTAAAATAATATAAAAAACCAACTCATATGATAAAAGTTATAATATACACTAAAAATCCCAATTTAAAGTAAAAATATATGTAAAATAAAAAAAATAAAAAAATATTTTTTAGTTTTTGGATAATCGGATATCCGAATATTCGAAACTTTTGAAAATCACTATCTGAATCCGAATTTTCGGATATCCGAAATTCGGATTCGGATTTTCGGATCGGATTTCGGATTCGGATATTTTTGAACATCCCTAATTTGGGACGTAGGTTTAAGGTTTGGAGAGGTAATCTAAAAGGAGGTCATAAAGGGAGGTGGTGTAAATGTGTAATTAGGAAGACTTGGTACATGAGTTTCCATCTCGCTTTCTTCCATGGATATGTGGTAGTAGATGTGTAGAACCTTTAGAGAATCTCTGATTGTGGAGATTTTGTGGTCGTTCGTGGTTTGATGTGACGTCTCATGTTACAAAAAGGCTATAGACAAAAAGAAAGAGGAAGTTTTGTTTATGGAGACGGATGTCCATAGATGGATTTTTATGAGAGGAATTGAAGAGAGAATGAAAGGGAGAGAGAGAGAGAGGGGGGTATCCGTGTTGTGCCCACGGATGAGGATAAGAGAGGATATGATGAACGTTCGTGGAGGAAACATTAAAGATGTTGTATGAACATAGTGGGTTTTCACATATTATAAATTTTTACAATTGAACCTAAGGTTAATAGTAAGTTACCATCTTATACGCATAAGGTCGTCTTATGACAACTTTCTTTTTTTCGAGGCATTCTTTTTACCATTATAACATATATATATATATATATATATATATATATACACACACACACACACCTGTTTTGTTTTTTTAATGATTTATTAAAGTTTTGAGTTATTTTTTAATTATTTTTTAAGTTATACATTATTTTATATTTTCTTTTATTCTTAACTCGATGCCTATATAGGTTTTTAGAGTGGATTGTGATTGATTATTTTAAAATCATATTCATGTTTGTGTACGCTTATTTTCATATCAATGTGACATCATTTTCTTAAATTCTATACAAACTCTTGCTACGTTATTATTTTTATGTAAAATCGGGTAGCTGATAAGCGCGGATAATCATCCTTTATTTATTTAGTAAAGAGAAAGTGAGAATCACATCTTAATTTCTAAATTCAATAATGATGTTTGATAACACATTATTGAAACGAGAAAACATGATAAAATTTACATCTTAAACTCTAATCGTAATATTAAAAATGATGTTTAATATTATGAAATAAACAAACTGATGATGACAAAGTGGGTAATGTTCTACGAACATGATAGGAAAGAAAAAACAATAAAAAGTTAAAAATAACTCATAATTTGTAAGCTTAATAATCTTGACGACGATTTCATCACCCCCTATCATGTGGTGTCGTAAAATTTGTAGTAAATCGGGTTATTCAACCTGATGCCCATTAAATTAAAAAGTTCCTCGAATTGTTAAAGGAGCTGTTGGAGGGCATGACTATATAAGTGTTTAATATAAAAAGTTATTTAAAATATCACCTATAAATACCATTTAAACATTGCAAATTTTTTTTTCACATCCAACTTTTTTCTATTCTATTACTTGATTTTATTTTACAATGAAATCAACCATTGAAAAAACAAAAAGAAAAAAAACGTGTCACCCAAAGACAATCCCGATTCAATCCAAAAATGCAACCTAACACACAACCCCCATCCTATTTCATGTTAATGATCTAAAATTAGTTTTGTAACCTTTTTAATGGAAGCTTATAGTTTGGTTTCATCTATAGTTTTGTAATAGAACTATAGAAGTTTACTAGAAAAACGCAACTCGATTATTATTTCAAAGATCAACTAATTGATAAGATGAGTTTTCTTGAGATTTTATTAAAAAAGAAAAACTTTTAACTTCAACTTTTATTGTGATAATAAAAAAAGTTTCAGGTTTTGGGCTCAAGAAAAAAAAAATATGGTGAGTTTTCTTCTAAGGATGGTCTCGAGTTATGTATTCGAGTAATAAAAATAATCGAATGACTCAGTACGCCATCAGTAATCCAATTACACGTTAAAAATAAATTACTATTTCTTTTTCAAAAAGCGAGAACGACATCCATTGCCATTGTTGTCACGATCGGATCGGATCGGATCGGATAGAATCGTATCAGCCGGTCCGACCAGAATTCGGTTGGGCCACCGGTCCGATCCACCCCAAATCGTTTCCGTCTTCAAGAACCGGCCAGTTCGTACCTGTTCGGACCCCATTTTCCATTTTTTTATTTTAACGGTTTAACGAGCAGATCGAATGATGAATTTCGTTGTTGAATGTATAATCATTGCTGAGTTTTATATATAACTATAAAATACACAGATAAACTACTTATATTGAAATATATATATATATATATATGTATATGTATCTATATATATATAACT
>BJCM01062560.1:0-25794 GCA_018326385.1 Flaveria bidentis | reverse complement strand
ATTAGAATTCCTAATAAGGATTATTGATTATCAGTTTCAACATACGTTAAAAAATCAAGTATACAAAAACAATTAATTAAACTACTAAAGGCTATGATTTCAAGTCATTGAAATTAAAGTGCCATGATTTAAGTAATTATACACTTCAATCAAACTATTGAAACAATCAGTTTGATTTCAAGATTCAAGCTCTGTAAGAGCAATCATTTTTGGTCTGTGCATATTGCTTGTGCAATAATCAAAATTCAGCATACATTAGCAAAATCATATATAGTTGCATAAAAATCATAAACCAAAAATCCAACTAGGAAAAGACAAAGAACACAACATATGAACTCGAATTTCCTTTCCGCAATTAGACAAATGTTTGTATGTGAATTTTAACTGAAAGTTGCTGTTTGAAGTCATGATAATCTGTTATTGAATGTTTGATAAAAACTTATTTGTGACAATGATTTACTGATTAGGAAAAACAAGCCTAAGTTAACCAAGACGTTGTAAAAATTTCTACTTTTTACCTTTATAGAACATGATTAACGAATCTGATTAATTTAAGAAACGAGTATGAAAAAACTTAGATAATAGTCTTTTGAAGGCTGGAATCATGAACTAATTATGAATCAATCCGAGCACAATTAGCCACTCATCATCAATGTTGGGAAAGACCTGATCAAAAATTTAATAAATTCGTCAAGAACCTACTATTGATAATATGTTTAATCTTCGTCAAATGGTATGAAAACTCATCTCTACACGAATTAGACTATGAAATCCAAATCCCAAGCAGAACATATCGTGCGAACAATCAAACTTCATATAATATCTACATATCAACAATCCAAAGGTTGAACTCCCCAAGTACATAACTTTTATAGAAGACAAACTTTAGTTCATAATCTTTTTGTAACCACATAGTTAGAAAGTTGAAATCTTAAACATACTAAAGATTAACTCCCTCCCTCATTTTACTCAACTTTGTTTGAAGATATGTATGATATACTAACTATCAAAAACTTACACACAGATAAATTCCCCTAGAAAATACAATTACAGATGAGTAGATCTACAATTCAAAAAGGGTAAATAAACCTACAGATCGGCAATTCAAAGTTCGAATTCACAATAATTCAATAACTAACCGGTTGTTCCTACGTATGTCGATTTACACAACCTGCTTCTTCTTGATTTATGTTGTTCCAATTTCCTCCCTATCCAATCAACCTACTTCTGGTTGATTTACTTAGTTCTCTTCTTGATCGTGACTTCTGTTCGGTACTTTCGCGGCTCTGTTAGGTAGTTTTTGCTGATGTTCTTCATCGATTCCCTTTTTATAAATTACATTTACATCACTTAAGAAGAAGAAAATATTAAAAGAATGATAATAAACAAAAAATTGATAACAGCCCCAGCAGTTACTACTTCTAATCCAAATCATTCTAACCCAGGCTCGATTCTTCATTTTAGCCATTCTAAAAATTATATTTTTTTGCTAATAGTAAATTGTATTCACTTGTTCAATGTATGATAATGTTTGCTATTAGTCGTTTATTTTTTCAATTACATGTCGTTTGATTCATTTTATAAAATCATTGGGTCGACACTCAAAATTAAAATTTGCTACTCACTCAAAGTTACGATATTATACAATCTATTGAAATTACAAAGAATATTAATCGGGTCACTTGAACCTTTTCTAATGTATGTAAGTCCATCCCATTAACTTTTCAACAACATAACTATTTTAATTAAAAGTGTCATTTATAATAATAGTCACATATTTATATTAGTGTTATGCAACATTTTAAAATAAAAGTTTCATTAAACTTTCACCAATGCAACCCTTCTAAATTAGTTGCAAATTTCAATATATATTGTAACTTTAAAAAAAATGTTGCATTTTTCATAAAAAAATTGCAACTTTCAAATAAAAAAGTTGCAATTTCAATCAATTTTTGCAACTTTTTAAGAAAAAAGTTGCATTAAACCTTTTAATGCAACCTTTTTGTTGAATGAAGTTGCATTAGAGTCAAATGCAACTTATTTAAAAAAGTTATTTTTAAAATGTTGCATTAGGCTTGTTTTTTAGTAGTGATTATTATGTCAAAAGGTCTTGGATATGGTACTAGAAGAAAAACCTGTGAAAATAAAACAAGCTGATTGGGAATCTAAGGACAAAAAGGCTCGTGCGGTTATTACATTGGCTTTGACGAAAAATGTTGCTTTTAATGTCATTAAGGAAACCACGGCTCGTGGTATGATGATTGCTTTGTCAAATATGTATGAGAAACCGTTTGCGGCGAATAAGGTGTTCTTGATTCGGGAGCTGGTGAACACAAGGATGAAAGAAGGAAGCTTAGTGACTGCTCATATTAACAATCTTAATTCAATTTTAACAAGACTTGTATCTGTTGGAATTAAGTTTGATGATGAAGTTAAGGCTCTACTGATGTTGTTGTCTCTACCTGATAGTTGATCTGGAATTGTGACTGCAATTACAAGTTCTGTGGGGACTAAGGGATTCACTTTAATGGTGTTCGAGATCTAATTATGGGTGAAGAAGTCAGAAGAAGGAACTCGGTGAATCATCTAATAGTGAACTACTAAATGTTGGCAGGGGTCAGGGTAATAACAAAAACAGTGGGAGTCGAGGAAGGAGTTCATCTAAATCTAGGAATAATGTAAAGTCTGGAGTATGATGTTAGGTGAACGAGTTCGAAACTATAAACCATTCAGGGGATTCGGTGACAGTGGGAGCACGAGACGTGTTTCGGGAATAGTTACAAAGAACCGTTGGGTTTTAAAGACTACGATTGAAAAATTCTATCATGGTGATTGTTTGCTAAATTTGGAGAGTGATAGTGATCCTCTGTGTATCTTTGAATCTGATGGAATGTCCAAACTAGTTAAGATGGAGGATGAGTCGTTGGCGGGACTAGCCACGATTGAGTTGGAGCTCAGGGAGCTTCAACTGGCCCTTCAGGTACGTGATGATGAGGGGTTGCTACAACTAGGAGATATGATGGAGTCTAAAGTCTTAACATGTTCTTTGGGAACTGGAGGCTTGGAAGACTTGTTTAAAGATTATTGAAGCTACTAGATGACTGGGTTGCTTTGTACTTGAATAGCGTGCTAGAATTTATCGCAAAGCATTCAAGTGGGAGATTATTGGGTTTGGGCCCATATTTAGTTTTTTTGTTAATTAAGTTGTTAACCCTAATTAGTATCTATATATACCATGTTATGTATTTGTAATCTTTGTACTGAGCAAATAAAAAAAGCCCTAGTTGCAGCCGTGGACGTAGGTCAGACCGACCGAACCACGTACGTTAAATCTTTGTGTTGTTTATTGTTTTATTTTCGCGTGATAATTGTTTGTGCGTGTTCGTGTTGGTTCCGCTGCGCCGCTTGAGTCCTAATATATAATGCAAGAATAGGGATTAAAAGGATAAAATTACAATAGTTTACAATTATTGATTTTTTTAAATTTTTTATTTTTTTAAATTTGTATAGCTTTTGTATATTGTCTAGATTATTAACAAAAAGTTACGTACGCTAGTAAATCAAAAGTTGTATTTTCTTAAAATTTAGTATAGTTTTAATATACTTATTATTTAATCAAAATAATTTTAAAAAACATAACTTACATGATATCATATTCTACGTTTGTAACATAACTTGGTGATCTGATAGACATAAATTGAGTAATTATTTTTTATAATTTGAGTGATTATTATTAATTACTAAAATAAATTGCATAATTATCATATAAATTGAATATTTATGTAGCTTACATGCGTAATTATGACGAAGATAAAAGTATAACTCTTCTAAAAAACTATGTCATGTCCTAATGGTATATATAAATTTTGTATGTACGTTTTTGACACTTTGTATTATAAAAAACATATACATATAGAGAGAGGCGGTGGTGGTCCATCAAGTATACTGTTGAATTTACTTGGAAATCAAGCAACCTAGCTTGTTCTCCATGGCAAAAGCATCATTATCTGTATCACTCCACATTTAAAAAAACGCATGTGATCTCTCCATCTATCTCTCTCCCCTCTTTTTTCCTTTCTCAGTTTTATTTAATACATTGTGAAATAATCAAGTTAATAAACTTAGTCATTATATAGTCGTACCATATTTATATATAGATCGAGCATATTTTCATATAAATAGAAGTAACCACTAACATGCTTACATTTTTTAATAGGAACCCACCACAGGTAATATTAGTGTAATTTTTCCTTTTTTATTTTTAATATTCTCTTTCATCAAACAAAAGATTGGTCTATACATATCATAACCGAAGGGAAGTGAAAAATAATACAATTTTATTAAAACACTTCAGTTATTCTTTCTAATTTTATTAGATAGCCCATTTTTTTATAATAGTCATAATTGCCTTAAAAATGTCTTTATAACTTATTTTTCCCACCTACAGCAACAAATTCAAACTCAAGATAAGAGACATCTAAATACCCCGAAAACAACAAGGTGGAAATAAAACTTATGGAACCGCCTAGTAAAACATGCATTATCATTAAATTAGGAATTAGTTAAAGGTGGTGTTACATGTGTTTGTACATACATACTGCATACATCATACATATAACATATATATACATACATGCATACTAATATACACTCATACACAGTGAGAAAGAGACAACTTTTCCTTTCTCTCTCTGGACTTCAGCTAAAGTTTGAAGGAATTCTGGTGTTTTTCATGGTTAAAGCCACAGGTTTTCATACTCTCTCTATCTCTCTCTCTCTCTCTCTCTCTCTCTCTCTCTCTCCTCTTTCTCTCTCTATATCTATCTATCTATCTCTATCTCTCCTTCAAAATATAGTATATTTGTTCTAAGGATATTTTGACTTTTCAAGAACACATATCTCTTTCAGGTGCTCATGAACATGTGTTTTCTTTCTTCTTCATCATAAAACCCTCAATATTTGCAGCAAAACCAGTTCTTGATCGAAATTTTTAGTGTTTTTCTTGTGTTTTTGGGTCCAATTTTTCGATGGTGATGAATATTGATTCGTGGGTATTTAGTATAAATTAATGAATTTGGTTGATGAACGAATACGAACAAGAATGAATATCACCAGCTCTGAACTCATTGATGCAAAGCTTGAAGAACATCAGTTATGTGGATCTAAACACTGTCCTGGTTGTGGTCATCGACTCGAAGGAAAACCGGTAAGTTTGATCGTTTATACAGATGTTTAATTCTTCAAAATATATTAATCTGAGATTTGTAAAAGAAAACTAGAGTTAATTCATAAGAGTTCTTGAATTTTGCTTCTATATTTCAAGAATTTCAGTTGATGCTTCATGCTTCTGGATGATTTTTTTTTTTTTTAATTCCTCCAAATTTAACATCAAATTCCCAGTTGTTTTCTTCTATATTCAAGAACTTCAACACAAAATTATTTTATTTTAGTTCTTGATTATTATGTAACAATATAATAAATTTCTAGTTTTCTTATTGATTTTCAAGAACTTCATATCTTAACAATATAATTTTTTTCTTGATTATTTTTCTTGATGATTATTTACATAAAATTCCAAATTTTTTTCTACTTTACAAAACATCAACAGAATTATTTTTTGTAGTTCTTGATTATTATGGAACAACAAATTTCTATTTTTTTGTTGATTTACAAGAACTTCCTATCTTAACAATATAAAAAATTGACTTGATTATTTTCTTGATGATTATTACATAAAATTCCAAATTTTTTTCTACTTTACAAAACATCAACAGAATTATTTTTTGTAGTTCTTGATTATTATGGAACAACAAATTTCTATTTTTTTGTTGATTTACAAGAACTTCCTATCTTAACAATATAAAAAATTGACTTGATTATTTTCTTGATGATTATTACATAAAATTCCAAATTTTTTTCTACTTTACAAAACATCAACAGAATTATTTTTTGTAGTTCTTGATTATTATGGAACAACAAATTTCTATGTTTTTTGTTGATTTACAAGAACTTCATATCTTGAAAAGATAAAAATTTTCTTTGATATATGCTTCTTGATAATTTTTAACTATAATTCCTCTTGATTATTTTCTATTTACAAAAACAACACAAAATCATCTTATGTTCATGATATTATGTATTGATTTAAAGGAACTTCATATCTAAAAAAGAGATTATATTTTTATTTGATTAATTAATTTTTAAATTAAATTACTAATTTTTGAGATCATATGCAGGATTGGGTGGGTTTACCAGCAGGAGTTAAATTTGATCCAACGGATCAGGAATTGATCGAACATCTTGAAGCCAAAGTTGAAGTGAAGAACTTGAAATCTCATCCGTTGATTGATGAATTCATCCCTACAATCGAAGGTGAAGATGGGATTTGTTATACTCATCCTGAAAAACTTCCAGGTGCATCGTTGTTTGATATTTTTCTTTCTTGATCTCTGGTGACGGACCGACAAAATGTTATCCTGTGGTCGGGCTGATGATGTTGCACGTACACTAGCTACTACTAGAAAATGGATAAAAAAAATCGTGTTGGGAATTCTACGTATTTCTGATGAATTTTTGGCGTAGAAACTATCCAGTTTTTTAGTAGTGAAAATATTAAATGTGTATGTTGGTTGTGTGCATGAATGAGATTAGAGTGGTGTCATTTTCAACATATCTGATTGGTTTTTCTTGTCATTTTTCCTTAAAGAAACAAGGAACACTAAAAAAGAAAACATAACTTGTTTGTCCCAAAATTCAAGAGTTAGGTTTTACATTAAATGCACTAGTTTCTTATCTTTTAAGTAAAGAAATGTTTGATGGGTTTTTCAAATCTAGGGTTTCTTGCTTTGTTACACCTAAAAACCATCTACTTTTAATTTTTAGACATGTAGATCGATGGTTAAATGTTTTTCATTAATTGTATAATTCAGTAGTTTTAGTTATTATTATGAAAAATAATACGACTGAATTATATATACCTAACTCAATCATATCGTATTTGATGATCTTAATGTTTTAGGAGTTACTAGAGACGGATTGAGTAGACACTTCTTCCACCGGCCATCTAAAGCTTACACTACGGGGACTAGAAAACGAAGAAAGATCCAAACCGAATGTGATCTACAAGGTGGCGAAACCCGTTGGCACAAAACAGGCAAAACCCGACCTGTAATGGTTAATGGAAAGCAAAAAGGGTGTAAGAAAATATTGGTACTCTACACAAACTTTGGTAAAAATAGAAAACCCGAGAAAACTAATTGGGTAATGCATCAATACCACCTCGGACAACACGAGGAAGAACGTGAGGGCGAGCTTGTGGTGTCGAAGATATTTTATCAGACTCAACCGAGGCAATGCAATTGGTCCGAGAGGGCTAGTAACAACAATATGTTATCGAATGTGATCCCCGTTGAGGGGGCGAATAATGAAATGAGTAGGAGTGGAAGTGGCAGTTGTTCTTCAAAAGAGATTAACATAACTGGCACTACTACTCGTGCTCATAATAACATTGATGAACTCTCTGCGGTGAGCGTGAGTGCCGTTATGTCAAGTTACAATCCCATGGACCATATGCAACATCTTAAAGGTGTGGATCATTTTAGCTTTGTCCCGTTTCGAAAAAGCTTCGATGAGGTTAGTGTTATGTGATTTATTAAAATGATTATATATCATCTTGTTTGCTAAACGATATATCAATACTATAATGTTCATTGGAAAACACTTCTATTCACCTTTTAAACAAGCATAAATGTGTTTGAACATAAAGATAAAATGACGTGATACGCATGTTATATTTGTTGTTTCCACTGATTTTCCTTTATATATATAAATAATTAGTATGATAAGCAAAACTAATTAAATTTGTTACAAATATGAATTTAGTTCATCTCGTTTAAACATGTTAATTTGCTTTTTATACTGTACCAAAAGAGAGAACTATAAAATGTATTATGTGTATTCACATGTATTGTAATTATATTGTATGTAAATTTAAACTTATTTCTAAATTTAGTTTATCTCGGAATAGCTAGCATATATGATTTCTTGTCTGTTGTAATTGTGTGCTCTCATATTAAATAATTTAAGAACAAAAAGTTATAAAATTAAAAAAAATTGGTTTTATTAGTATTAGATAACGTACAACTTTCTAAAATAATTCTAAAGCAAAATAAATAATAATTCTAGTAATAACAAATAGCCAGCTAGTGTTACCTTTAATTCAAGTTGCCTAGCTAGTATGTAATATTAATGATAAAACTTACAGCTTTTATGCGTTTATATATAAAGATTATATTTATAAGAACGATACATGTCAGCTTTAATATATTTTGATAGAACTACATATCATATTTACACATAACTTGGAATGGGTACACTTTCATTTGTAATTCTAATTTTCTTATGTTCTGATATTATGGCACATCATCTTTGTATTTGGTATGTTAATATGGCTCTGGCTCCTTGTTAGAGTTTTTATAATAAATTTGTTTTTACAAAAGTAAACACATAAAAGTTTGTGAAGATCTTAGAATACCTGTGTACTAGCTTTTCAACAAATGACTATGTTTAAAACTTATAAATTACATGTATAATGATTTTAGAAGTAAAATAAACGTAGAATAAATTGTTTCTTCAAACCCGTACAAAAAAATTAACTTAATTACAATTACAAGCATGAAATGAGGTTCACAGTTTTTGCAATTAGATGTACAATTAAGTGAGAATACAAAATATCAAAATGGTTTAAAGGTTGCTTTAATCACATACTTCACTTGTCCTATCAACAAATTCTAATTCTTGATAATTCATATCTTACTTTATGCATTAGATGTTGTACATTGTTGTATATTTGTTGCCTAGAGTCCAACGTACACAAATTCAATTGTACAAGTGCTTGATGCAGGTGGGTACAACCGGAGGTGAGGCGTCAACCGCAAGGGATATGGGTATGGTGGGAGGTATCATGTGCGATGAACATGAGCTACAAAGACAACAGCAACAACAACCACATCAAGTGAATCCACATCATCACCCGATGACACCGACTGTTTTTCACATTAGTAAGCCAACTCATCCGATATCCACCATTGTGTCCTCAGCTCATTCGGCACATCACTTGCATCACACACCTGGTATGCTTGATGAGGACTCATTCAATGTCTCAAGAATCATGGATAACTTTCAGGTGATGTACATTTCAATCTCGCCCATATCTACTTTCATAAAACAGCTTCTTGTTAAAACAACCAATGTTTCTTACTCTAAGTTGATAGTAAACAAGCTGAGTAGCTAGTAATCTACTCAAACTCAGTTTGTTAAAACTAACTTTTAACCGAGTCCAAATGAGCTTAAGTTTAAATTGTAGCTTATGAAACAATTGAGTTTGAGCCTAAACTACATATGTCGAGTTTTTAATACATTAAATTATAATTATATGATATATATCTATATAAAATTTACATAAATAACTCAATTACGTATTATGTTATATGTAAATTTATTGTTGTAAATCTGTATAAGAATAATTATATATGTTTATAAAATAGTTAATTAAAAAATACTACACAAACTAAACTTTTAAATATAAAGTTTGAAATGATTCAGTTTGAATTCTATTAAATTAAATGAGTCGAACTCGGGTTACTTTATATCGATGCGAAACATTTACTTAATTCTCTTTGGTACATGTCACATATTATTTCTTTATTTCTTTTCAAACACGTAACCGCACTTATCAATTATGGTTCTAAATATATATAAATAATTGTGATACGCATTAATGCATTATAAGAGTTTGTTAACATAAGTAGTTAAAATGGTTTTGATATGCATAAAGTTTTTTTCGTAACATTACTCCCATCTAAAGTAAATATACATACGTGTAAAAATAATAATAAAATAATTAAAATAATAATAATAGTAATGTTTTTTTTATGATTTGTAATAACAGCAGCAACATCAACATCATCATAAGATGGGAGGAGGGAGATCAACATCAGGATTGGAGGAACTGATAATGGGGTGCACTCCATCATCATCAGCTGATGTTAAAGAAGTTAGTTTTTCACTACCTTTTTGACTCTGAATTTTATGTAAATTATTTTAATTTAATATTACTTTAAAATATCATAACTTAATAGTAATATATACATTTTAACTAAAGGAAGTGAGGGGGATAAAGCATTTAATTTGCTCCTTTTTCCTTTCCTCTTTTGATGCTTCTCATTGCCTTATTTTATTAATTTTTATATTTGGTACTACAGGTTATTTTAATTTTAGTTAAAAAAATTTTTGATAAGATTATTAATATAGTTTACAATAATATGTATATATTTGCCCTTCTTCCTCTTGTAGTTTTAATTGTTATTCCCTTTCCCCTTATAACCTTTGCTTCTTCTTCCTTTTGCTAATGTGTCTACTTAATTATCTGTGTCTTTATATATACTATCTGTTAAGTGATAAGTGATAAACGGGGTTTTAGATTGGGTTTTCTTATTATTAAGAGAGAACACTTAAAAAAGATAAAACCAACAAACTTGTGGATTATTTGTTGAGAACTATGGCATTAATTTCTCTCTTATTTTTATTTATCTTAATTTTAATATATCACATAATAATAATTAAGTTTTAAAATTGTTTCAACTAGGTCACGTATACATATTTTGTTCAAATTAAATCAATAAACTATCAGATTGAGTCATCATCGGATTTTTTTTGTGTGTGTCAAAAAAGAACCGAAGGAGAAGATGTGAGGGCTGGGATTTCCAACATATGTAATTGTATTAAAAAAACAAAAAAAACATATTAATTATGTTTAAAGAATTAAAAACATGTTAATTATAATAAAAAATACCTAAAATCCATGTCACTACTCCATAGCAACAAAAGAAAATAAAAGAAAATTCTAATTGAAAAAAAAATAAGAACATGTTAAAAAAATGTTAAAACCTATACTTTAAATATAACCTGAAAACTGAATGATAAACTTGAGTGAACTAATTAAAATATTTTCAAAACTTAGTTATTATTCTACAAAATTACCTCTATATTATAATATAACATTACATATATTGTACAGTAAAACTTTTATACATTCAGAAAACTAAATTGAAAAGAAAGACAAGAGATTTGAGGTTGTCTATTGGCATTCAAAGTAAGACTAAATCATGGATGTTGGCATCCAACATTTTCTTTCCCTCCTTTTGAACAAAAAGAAGACAAAAGTACAAAGAAACTCAAACTTATACTCAATTATGTCCCAAAGTAAAAAAAATCCTTGTGACACCTACTTTTTTTCATCTAATTATCATATTAAATTACGTACATATTTGTGTATCACGTATTTACTGCCAAAATGTATAATCATGAATATATGGTTACCATAACCGATTTGTAGATGTTCATCACTGATTTCATTTCAAAAGATGGAGACGTTGAACGATAAAGAGAGACCACTAAACTACCATTGTCTCATGTTTTATGATAACTTGCTAAAATAATGTCGTTTTCTTACAATGTTTAATTGACATTAAAGCATCTGATGTCGATTATAAGGCATAACGATGTTGCATACCCATCAAATAAAATCATTTACGTCTAGTTAACTCTTTTGGAAAAGATCATTATATGATAGAGATATAAGGTCTAATTAAAAGATTAAACTTAGGTTACAATCAACTTATAATTTTGAATTGAAAGGTAATAGTTCTAAAATGATGTAAGATCGATGACCCAAAAACTTTTGTGATAAATGGCATCCTAAGACAAAGAGAGACACAACACCCGATGTGTTTGAAGGCCAAAAGCACCATGAAATTTAGGTGTAACCTCCATATGACCAACTTTTTACTTTCCTTCTTTTGAATAGAAAGAAAGCACATGTTGCCCTTCTTGATTTAAGATATTTTATAAGATGGAGTTTCTAGTGTTAGCACAAAGTGATTATAATTATAAACTTTTTAGTTATTTAATATCAAAGTAATAAGATCTTAATAAATATGTTTGGGGTAGTTGTAAGAAAAGTTGTTTATAAGGATAATTAGTACACATTCAATCTTTTTTCACCGGACTCGAGGCTACCTATTTCTTTATTCAACAGAAAAATTAAGAAAGTTAAAGTTAATCTCGAGTCATACGAAGAGTAGTTGTAAAAATTGGGTTTCATCTTTAGACCCTAAAATCATGACTTGCGATTACTTTTTTCTTTGTTATATTTCTTATCAAAGAAAATGAGTGAAGAAGTTAATCTTGGGTCATGTAAGAGATAATTATAAGACAATAGAGATATATTACTATGAAAACATATTCAAACCAGTTTTCATTACTAAACCTTGATACCATAACTCATAGATTACCAAAATTTGTATAATAAATAAATAAAAATAAACTTAATTTTGTTTTCTAGTGATTGACTAAACAGAAACATGAACCCAAAAGATCAATACATATTATTCTTTCTTGTTGAAATCTAACTCTAGAATCTATCTTGAAATTACAGGAATCATCAATCACAAACCACCAAGAGGCAGATTGGTTGAAGTACTCCACCTTCTGGCATGATCCTGACAGTCAAGATCATCATTGAAATCATCAAAAAAATAAAAAAAAATAGAAAAAAAAAGGAAACCAAGTAGAAAAGAGACACCATCACTATCATCATCATCATGACCACCCTACATAAAACCCTAGTTAATTGCAGGTTCTTTTTCACCAACACACAGACCCCATTTTTTTTTCTCTTTTATATTTTTCACTTTACCATCTTTCTCTCTCTAGAACACCTTGCATTTGCAGGCCTTAGACACATATACAAACCAGTTTAAACAGAAGCTAACCGTTCAACAAAACCCCATGTTGGTAAAGAGAAAAGAAGCATCCAAAAAGAGGAAAAAGAAGAAAAAGAACCCTTCTTTTCTGCATGAAAATCATCACCACCATGATTACATTTTATCATCTTATGGGTGTTTTTTTATTTTTTATTTTTGAATTATTTGTTTTTTATGATTAATATTAGTTTGTATACTTCCTCTTCAATTGTTTTTTATATAGAGGACAGAATGTGGATAGAATTTGTGAATAATATTAACTAATGGTTTTGTTTTGTAGTTCACTTGGTCCTTTTAGAATACTTTATACTTCTTTGGAGCTCCAATTATTTCCCTTCATTGAACTAGATTTATCATGAGATGTAACCACATACTCATTTAAAAAAAATATCTTATTCACGTTATTTTGCTTAAGTTAACAATAATTTAACTCTAATTAAGTAAATATATACACATGAATATGTATAAATAAGGGTGATGGGGGCATAATACCCAATCCACTCAGTATTGATCGGGTTAATTGGGGAACACCGCTATAAGTGATGAAGGTGGATCTAGTTAGAACACCATATAAATCATTGGTTACATGTTGGATCTTGTTGTACTAGTAAACCGGATGATGGTTGAACCAAATTACAATATTGTTTATTGATATTTTATTTTTCCCTTCAAAATCTTATTTAATGATTTGTTTATTATTAGCTAGGGTTCGTATTTATTATTTAAGGCTCCTCATTTTATTAAAATTATAATTTCACATCTAGCGCTATAAACGAACAGAACGAACACGAATTGTTCATGTTCGTTCATTAAAAAAATAAACATGTTCATGAACAGTTTACGAACAGTTATCGAATGAAATATATTGTTTTTTTATCATTAAGAAAATTAAGTTGTCATTAAGAAAATAAAATTGCTCATTAACTCTCCACAAACGTAAACAAAAGTAAAAGAACATAAGCAAATGTTCATAAACATAAATAATAAAAACGATCATTTATGAACATAAACAAATACAAATGATCACATACTTATTATAAAATAAAACAAAAAGTATTTTTCATCACGCACATTATTATGCGTAATACACCAAAGTAAACAACACTAGTTAACATAATTATCCAAACATAATTATCCAAATACTTGACATAATTAGCAAAATCAAAAAGTTTGTCAAGCTTTAACCGAAACTAAAATTAAAATGGTTAAATGGCAAATATTAGCGAAGGTGAATAATATAGCTAGTTTTATGTAATAAACTAAGATTATAAACTATATAAAACCTTTATTGTACGAACTCTAACTTAACATAAACGAATAAATTACTAAACGTACGAATATAAATGAACAAACACAACCCGTATATACATTCGTTCACTTAAGTTAACAAGAAAAAAAAATTTATTCATGTTCGTTCATTTATTAAACAAATGAATACAAACGAATTTTTAGTCAAACAACTCATGAAGTGTTCTCTAAACGTTCAGTTTGTTTGTAAACATATTCACGCCACAAAAATAATTGCATATTGTGTTTGAAGTTATGTATATAGTTTTAATATTAAAATCATTAATAAAGTCATTCAATTCAACTTTTAAACTGATTCGGCCAATGAACATGTAACATTATCAGTTCAATATAACCGATCTAATTATGAAAGTAATGCTTAAAAGTAGGGGTGTGCATAGTCGATTTGGATCGGTTTTGGCTAAAATCGAAACCAAAAACCGATATTTCGATTTTTAGGTTTTTAAAACCGTTCGGTTTCGGTTTTTTCGATTTTTGGTTTTCGGTTTTAACTTCGGTTTCGGTTTGGTTTTTGGTTTTTTTCGGTTTTACCATTTGTGCTTCAAGTTTTAGATAAAAAAATATTTTAAAGTAATGAACTTAAGCAAAAAACTTTTGCCCTATATTTTTTTGTTGATCTCTAAATATAATCTATATATTTTTATAACTAACTTAGTTGACTAAAATTAAATGTAATTTACAAAATATAAGAATAATATAGTTAATAAAATATTTTTATCTATCAATTCGAATAAAAAAAGTAAATATTATCCTTGAAACTTAAATATTTAGTTTATTTTAGATAACACAAGTTAAATAACTAACTAATAGATTAATAATTTTTATAAGTATATGATTACACCTATAAATTTACAAGTTTGATTATATGGTTTCGGTTCGGTTTTTTTCGATTTTTGTTACAAGCAAAACCAAAACCGAACCGAAAAATTCGGTTTTTAAAAAATCATCAAACCAAACCGTCGGTTTTCTAACGGTTTCGGTTTTATCGGTTCGGTTACGTCGGTTATTTTGGTTACGGTTCGGTTATTTTGGTTTTTTGCTTACCCCTACTTAAAAGCATTTGAGCTTGAGATATAAAAGTTTAAGGTCTAACAGAAGTCCACACATAAACACTTTAATAAAATTTTATCAAGTTAGCATATATTTTTAGATACGAATGTATAGATTTAAATCGCAATCATTCATTTTACGAATGTTCTCAATTCAACATATTTTTAAGCGTGTGGATATTCTTAATAGTAATTCAAAGATTTGAACTTATATTGTGAATATTGCTTCTAGACCTTAAGAAATGTGACGAAACTCGTTTATACGGGTAAATTTTGGAAATTTAAAATTTTAATGGTGTGAAAATATGTTAAATTATTAATTAAAGTAACTACTATATATGTTTATAAGTGTATAACGTCTATAATTCTCCTATATACATATTTATAGTTGTGCACTTTTCTACTATATATTCCTGTATATATGACCATTAGAGTGAACGTACTTTTTATTATTCGCACAAAATTATTTGCTTTTATGAAAGTTTGTATGAATAGATGCTACAAAATGACTAAATGTCTAAATCCCATATTTTATTTATACTTGCCATAAGCCAATATCATTTGAGTTTAATTGTATAGGTAAGTCAAGAATTAAGCGCAAGAGGAGGAATTATAAGAAAAACACATTGTTTTGTGAAAACTAGAGAATACTAATAAAACCAATCATATAACGTGTAAATTTTTTATCGTCATCCTTTATATGTGTGTGTACGGGTATATAGATAAGGGTATGAGTCAAATGAAAACTGTAACATAGTTCAAATACACGTCACACATGGGTTACATATACATAACCATTTTTAATTCGGCGTAGTGTTACGTATACGTAAGAATCTTCATTCTCGTATTTATGTTTAACATATACTTTACAAATACGTAAATAACTTTTTAAACAATTAAATGAACAAAAAACTGTGAATTATGTTATTGATTTCCTTTGATTTTCTTTGGTTTTGCATAACTATTGGTTTTCTCAAGAACATTCCTTTTAAGCTCAAACCTATATATATCAAGCTAAACACATAGTGAAAAACATATAAGTCGAGTGGTTATTATAAGATTATCTTCTTTAGCTACTACAGCTAGTAGGTTCGATGAAGTCATGTGCTTTTAAAATAAAATCAGACAAATTTTAGTGTTCAGAGTTGGTTCTGCCGTCGATTAAACGGGTTAAGAATCGACTTAGATTGAGATTTGACTCGGTACTGCTCGAAGTTTAGCCCCAAATATTTGAGTTCCAATTATGGTTAGATATAAAAAGCTGGAATTTGTCATATCGAATAAAGCGAGTGATAGAGAGATAGATGAACGTGCATTATAGCCTTTGCTTTTCAAGTGTAGTTATAAAGCTGAGTTTCATATTAGTTGCCTTTGTTCACTTTAGTTTCAAAGATATATACAGCTTATATACATTAAAAAATAATAATAATACTTATTTTACATTAAGTGTTTATACTATCAACAATTCAAGAGGTTTAATTACAAGAAAACAACAACGGCATTAATTAAACATCGCACCATTCGAATTGTAACTTTTAAAACTATGTTTGAAAAACCGGTTTATATTTGAAATTTTGAATTAGAAAATTTTAATCCGGGGTAAGTCGAATGGAAATATTGAAATGTGTGTGTCTGTATAAGAAATTAGTTAAAATTATATAATTGTTAATCAAATATCAAGTCAAATCGATTCGAAAATCACAAGTATTCTTTCCAAAATAGAATTCAGAATTTGATCTGGATGTTTACTGAATTTAAAAATTCGAATTTTGTACGGTTTAAATATTGATTTTTTAAAAAGTTGGATTTAAAACACCTCAAGTGGCTTTATATATTTTATTTAAAAAGATGGCACTCAATAATGGCCCTTTTATAGAAGATTTGGAAACCTTTATAAAAGAAGTGGAAGAAGGGACAATGTACAAGTAAACTAGCTCAAGGTACTACTCCTTCTAGCACACATACTAATTGTGTGTGTATGTGTGTTTTATTGGTTAGATTCGGTCCCATAAAGAAGTTGCAGAGAGAATGGCATCAAGGAATAACACAACATGCATGGCTACATTTTTATCCTTTTATGGTATCCTCTTATTTTTCACTAGGCCCCTTTGCTTTCTAAATCTAGTAACATTCAACCCTCACACTTTATTCCAATACCTCTTTTTGGACAAGAAACAAGAGCACTAATAAATTCATTGATAATAGGATGAGAAGTTTTTTGTGTTCATTTATCCAATAAATGGATGAATTATGTTCTATGTTTGTCTATATATATATATATATATATACACATGTGTGCGTTTGTTATAACAAACATAAACAAACACAAACAACTATTTTTACAAACATAAACAAAAATATATGTATATGTATAGGATGAGAAGTTTTTTATGTTCATTTATCCAATAAATGATGAATTATTTTCTATGTTTATCTATATAATGAACATAAACAAACACAAACAACTATTTTTACGAACATAAACAAAAATATATGTATATATATGGCTGCATGTTTTTGGTTGTTCATTTGTTTGTTGAAGTTAAATGAACAAACATAACATAACCTAATCATCCGTATATGTACAGTTTTGCTAACAACCCTAATTCTAAAACATAACTTTTAAAAAGAATAAAGAACAAGTACTATTTGTCAGTCTCTTTTTGTCGATCATGAATTAATTAGTTCTCAAAGAATTGTTTACACATTTAAAAGGTTTTATTTTCCTGTTTACATTACTTCAATTTAGTCTAAATTTGTTTATGGCATTATGGAAGTAGCATCCTGTAAGAAATTACATTACATAATTGTCCATTATTTAATAACAAATCTGATTTAATAGTTATAATTTATTAACCGATAATAATCACACTTTTAACTTTTATTTCGTTGACAATTTTACTCGAATAATCATTATGTGTACACGCTTAAGTTTTAATTGAAAGTGGGCTGTCAAACCAGTTTAAGCTTGGATAAAGATTAGTTTGGGCCTTCATCTAATAGAAATTTATAACATGGTGTCAAATATGAGTTTGGGCCTAGCCTGGTGGGGGTGTGGGCCGTTGGAGATGGGTGGGCCGCATGTGAGAATCTCGGGTATTTGTATAATCATTTTAAGATTAGCATGTATTTAATTGAAATTTTGTAAAAAGGGAATTGTACTATGTGAATTAATTTCTCTTCTTATTAAATTAAGAGTAAGTAATGTTTTAATTTAAATAATTAATTTATATGAGCTTTATAATTCTTAAATTTATGTAAACTAATAAGTTTATCGTAATAAATAAGTCTAGTTCAGAAAACAGGTGATATAAAGCTTGTTAAAGTCGAGTGTAACTTATAATTTTATCTAGGACTAGGCATGAATTTGCAAAATTGTATGATTGACATGTGGGTTTTGATGTTGCATTGAATTGCAATTTCGAGTTGAACCATGTTAATATGATTTCTGGTGGTTGGTTAAGTTGTTTTAGTATTCTATTTCTTAGAGCATCTTAACGGTACTAGCCCACATAGCAACTAGTCGGACTGTCTAGGTTGCCCTTCCTTTTTCCTCCTCCCTTTCCTCATCTCACAAAACTTGTTCGAGGATGATTTTTCACACAAACGTCACCCCTTACTCTCTCCTACGTATCAACTGCATTTTATCCTTTTCTCCACCACATGAGCTCAAGAACACCCCAAAACCAAGCCATTGTGGTCACTCTTAGACCTCTTGCTTGTGAGACATTACTTAAATCTCTGTGATTATATATATAAGTACTTGAATAAAGTAATTATTTATGCGTTTTAAGCAACTTTCAACACATTTCCTGTTAAGCTATTTCTTCAGCTTTTTCTCAATCACCCCTCAAGATATAACACAACCAGAATCTATCCATTAAAAAGTAAACAGGTCAAAATCACCACATCAGTCATTTATCACTTGTTTAAACAAGAAATACAACCAAATAACGTGGGTTTTTCAATAATCAATTTTGAAATTTTGAATGTTTTTGAAGAAATCATGCGATGTAATACAATGGATTTGGAAGTTTGAATGATCTGGTTGCTGTTGCAAAGCCCAACAAATCACTCCATTGGTCTCCTGAGCTTCCATGTACTCTGTAACCTTCATCTTTCAACTCTTGTCTCTTTTCGGATTTGTACAAAGTAGCCGATTTACCTAAATCTGAATCTCCCCTGTTTTATTAGTAAACAGATCAACATCATGAAACGAGTTCATTGGACAGTGATAATTGGGGACGGGCCAGAAGTGTTGGCACCCACACCAATTGAAAAGGAATCTACGTTGCTAATTCGTGTGGTGTACCACAAGGTAGCCGTAGAACCCTTTTCGACCTGTTTTCCTGACCCAATCCTGGATTTGTAGGCTCGTTCTACAACAAGAAGGGTAACGGTTTGAACCAGTACAAATTAAGTAGGGGTTGATACAGGCTAGGCCACACCAGGTTGACGTGGAAACACTTTTTGTTCAGTTGAATAAAACATCACAATAGTGAGTCTAGTTCTTTAATTAAAAGGAATTAGAAGTTGTATGCCTTAAACAGACTTTAGAGCTTAAATGACTTCAACAGGTTCCCATTTTAGCTAAGTTTTTTTCGAATCGGTCTGTTTGAGATAAAACATAAGCCAAAGGATAGAAGGAACCCATTTATAAGTAATTGCCTTTTATTAGAAATAGACTTTGGGCAACTTCAACTTGTTCACAATTCCTTTTTAGCTGAATTTTTTGACAACCCAGATCAACTCGTTTGTCGTTATATGGGTCGAAACACCTCTATGAATAAAACTATATAGGATGTTGTATGCATTAAAAACTAACTTTAGAGGAATTCTGCCTGTTTGACCCATTCCTTTTTTCAGCTATCTTTTTTTACTTGACCCGTTTGATATAAAGCGAGCCCAAATCAACCAATGCACAATTTACTAGGTCGAAATTGCCACCTCTATGAATAACGACCCATGTCATTTGTCACTTTATTCAAGCAAACTATAGAAAACACCCGCACAGATTATAACTATTTTAAAAATTGTTGGGTTTTAGAAATAGATTACCTTAAGATAAGCTTTTCATAGTTGGTGTATCCAGCATATTGGAGATTTTTATCAGTAGATTTTCTTTGAAATTCACTTCGGCCTGTTAATAAGAAGATCTTGAACCCTAGCTGTTGAAGCTCTGTGTATAACCTGAAACTTGCTGGTAAGGCAGGTGCCTCTGCTGAATCTACCCACTCATCAAAAGACTTCTCATTGAAGACCTCTGACCTATTCAGATGAAATCAATAAAGTTAGTGATACAAAAAAATAATATGTTAAAGCATTATATTTACTTGAGGCATTCTGTGTTGTACATATGATTAATGTTAGAAAAGGAAAACTGCACAAAAATGGAAAACAGAAGCCGGTTTAGATTTGGTTAACAACTATAGTAACTACATTTTTAACCAGTTTTAGCAACTAATAACCTGTGTACCAGGTAGCGGTTCATTTTTTGTTGATTCTTGATAATTGCTAACATGGCAATTGTTTGTCATTTTAGTGAGTATGTATACGCTACATGGCGTCTAATGTTACATTAATAGTTATTTGTAAAAATACATGTAAAAATCACTCTTTCAAATAGTAAGTTATTATTCTTTAATAGTAATATCACAGAAGCATTTTTTTTGGCATATGTGGCATCTAATTTAGCATTAACTAGCGCCAGACCAGCGATTTACTGGTAAAATCATTTCTATCTTGGGCAGTTACCCCTAAATAATAACCAACTTTGTAGCTGTTTACAACATCTTAATCAGGATTTTGCATGAATAACTACTGAAAACATTGTGCCAATAATTCACAGATAGGCTTGAAATTATAACAATGATTCAAAATGAAAAACAACCATTTAAAATTATAACAATAATTCAAATAATACATCATTGATGATCCATTATAACTTATACGTTTCTAGCGATTAATTTGAATTTAACTTATATGGCTTTACAGGCGAAATTCAGTTCATCTCATATCTACAGAAAACATGTAAATCACTGTGTGTTTAGAGTGGCATTCAAATAGGAAGCTTTTTCAGATTTATTATATTTTCCATTTACATATAAGAAAGAACTTCATGACAGTATTCAAGCTCTCACATTAATAACCCTATCAGAGACATGTCAAAAAAGGGTCAAATACCTTTTGTCCTAGCCATAGTAGTCAAAGGTGTCTTATGCAGGGCACAAAAAAATTGAAAAAATCAGGCTTGAATCTGCAAATAACATGTTTGAATCGGTCTAAACTAGTCTAAAGTCCATACAGCCTGGAATAACAGTGCCTAAAACATGTCTAGATCAAATAAACTTCACGTAGAACACATTTGTGCTTAGCCTGTCACGAGCGTGCACCTTTAAAGCGCACAGCGACCTGAGTGCGCCTTGAGCCTTGGACTACTATGGTACTAGCTACAATTAAATTTGCATTTCATTTTCTTTTCTTTACTTTTTTTCTGAACAGCGAACACACACCTCCTAAAATCCAGCTATTACTCACTTTATGGGACTCGAACTCGCACCAATTTAGTGGAGCTAAACACAGGTACATTGGGCCAATATGCCATCAGCATTTCTATTTTCATGATTTCTGTGAAACTAACAAGGCTAATATCCATTTTCATAATTTTGTGAATTCCAGATCTTGAAGTAACTTCATAGTTCATAAAACCTCACAAATACTACAACGCACAAACAGAAACTTCTTATGTTTATTAATCGGATGCACATCCATCTAATTTTGAGTTTCAAATGCATACATTTCACCCAAATATCAAACCTCAATCCTTCCTAGGGCATAGTACCTCTACCTAATCCAAATGCATAAATTTCAGTGCGTAATTTATAAGTTATTACACTATTACAGAACTCATTATCTAGATCCACCAGTGACCAATCATTACACTAAGAAATCAATCATACATCTCAAATACGCATTAACCTCACCCGTATTCATGATCCGCGTAGTACGGCAAATTCGATAGCAACGTCTCATCAATATCAAAGATCCAAGCGTCCTTTCCATCACCGGAGACATTCACCGTCTTCGCGTACTGCAATGCGTAATCAGCAATAACCTCCGAATCCGACCGATAGCGATCTCCGTTCATGTACTCCTCAACATACTTCACACACATATTCGGAACAACATACCAGATTCCAGCATCGTTAGCTTCGATGGAGTACTTCCAGCTTTCACAGAACAAATCGTCGTTGTTGTTACGGTAACGGAGGACGTTAGAGTACAATGATGATCGTTGTTGTTGTTGATGATGATGATCTACCGTTGGTAATCTGATTAATCGTTTTGATACGGTGGTGGTGGTGGTGAGTGTGAGGAGGAGGAATACGACGGCGAAATGGCCGGAGTTCATGCCGGAGTGAGGTAAAGTGTGGTGGAGCAATTTATCAGTGAGTGATGACTGATGAGATCTGTTAGCTGTAGGTTTTATGATATCCTTTAAATTACTAATTTTGCCATGTACTAATGATAAATGATATTCTTTTGATTTCTAAAAAAAGTTTCCCAATTTTTTTTTTTTGAAAAGGTAGAAATTTTAACTTTTCAAAATAATTTTCTCTTTTTCACGTCTTCATCTTCATTTGATTTTGTAACAGCTAATTCGATTATTAACAGGTTACTGGGTATCCTACCATCTTTAATACTCAAGCATGTAATATTGGGGCACTGTGTTGGCACGTTCCCGAATAAGCTAATAGATCAGTTCGTCCCTATTAGTCCAGGACCTAACCTAACTTAACATTTTTTTAATCATAGGTGGGATTTGAAACCAATACATCTTCTTATTTTATTTAAGTTTTATAATACCTCATCTTAACTAGTTTAGCTAATGATCATTGGTATTTGTATAATTTGATTTTTTTTAACAGCTAATTGGATTATTAACAGGTTACTGGATCATCCTACCATCTTTAATACTCAAGCATGTAATATTGGGGCACTGTGTTGGCATGTCCCCGAATAAGCTAATAGATCAGTTCGTCCCTATTTGTCCAGGACCTAACCAAACTTAACATTTTTTTAATCATAGGTGGGACTTGAAACCAAAGCATCATCTTATTTTATTTAAGTCTTATAATACCTCAGCTTAACTAGTTTAGCTAATAATCATTGGTATTTTTATAATTTGATAGTGTTATTATTATTTTTTTGAATGCCGAATCTGGGACTCTGCTTCGAATGATAAGTGTTATTTTAATCGGGTTTACCTATCCGTTTTTCAGCCGGAACCGCATCACCAACCTGTTAGAAGGAAACTTATTGCTATAAAAACTTATTGACTCAACTCTGAATATTTATTTTTAGAGTAAGACTTTGACCCAATACCTTATCATATTTACATATCATAAATATCTCATTTTATATTAACTCTTTATTTGTTCAATTTGATCGAAGATATCGTAACATATTGTAAATGAATTATTTTTAGGAGTATAAGAATAATAATTTTGAAAACAATTTAATCAAATCATGTATCACAATTGTGGTATATGTTGTTGTAACATTATAATTATCTTTAAAGTTATATTTTTTTATATTACAACTAGAAAACAAGATAACTATCCCTAAAAGATTCGGATAAATATAATTATTTGACTCAAATCAAATAAAACAGAGAGTTATCATAATTAAACTCTTCACGAAGTAACCTTATAAGTGTATGCCTACTTCATAGAACGTAAGAATTATATAAACCATTTCACCATTATAGGATGCAACGACGATTATAACGGTTGGTTAAATATCCATCTTTCGAACATGGCAAAACATTCTTTACTCAGGGGTTGTGTGCCCTCCACCCTATAATGTAAATAACCGTTTCAGTTAACAACCTTTACCTAACTAAAAATACAAACATTCAAACTCCTTACCTTAATGGTGGTGAACATCATCATATTTGAATAACTCTCTATGCACCTATCAATATAAACATATAACCCAACATAAGTATATTTGCTTGCACTCTGTTGAGAACAACATTAGTATGTACCTTATCCAATAATTTATCTATCAAGTTTCCATGATCGCCATTGATCGATGACTGAGTAGTTTAGGTCTTTAACCCATGTTGACTGATGGGGAATCAACATATCATGATCACCACTGAGTTAAATTACAAAATTTCATCAGTGGCATTGATGATGGATTCTTTGACAAAAAGATCATATCCTAATGCATGCCACGAAATAAAGAGGACTTGTAGATTAGAGAGCGATAGCTTTGTTGCTGAGGTTTAAATGATATCATAAACTATTCTTGTGAAGTTCAAATCATCGTTACACCTTATCCACTCTCTTATGGTCCCCTGTGTTGTTTTAACCAATGTGAGCAATGCTATGTTTAGTTTTATAAACCAGAATTATATAAGAATACCTTTCAAATATGCAATGCTTTTCAAACACTAGCTTTATCAAACCCGTAGTACATCAGCTTATATCCATATTCCTACATGATCCAAATATATCCTTAAACTCTACTACTATTTTCTTATAATATGGTTCCATTTTGTTCTTGTAGAATAAAAATGGGTTTAAAAAAGAATTTATGAGGTAGATTTACGTGACAATGAGATGAAGAAAGAGGCCGCTTGTATAACAACTTCTGAGTAGGTAGTTTGATTAGAAAAATAAGCCCACCACAATAAGGTTCCAAAACTTGGGGAGGTTCAATGCCATCTATGCAGTGAAACAAGTTCATCCAAGTTATTCCATTTTAGTTTTTGAAGTAAACTTTATTTTTCATCTTAGATTTATACCACTAAAAGGAATATTCTAACCTATCAATCTTAAAGGTTACGTAATGCAACCACTTTTTTGATAGGTTAATAGGTCATTTTTGGACAAAAAAGGGTTAAAATCGAACCTAGGCATAAAAAGCATAATTTATTCCAAATTTTTTTATATCATGGTGGAGGGATTGACAAAAAAACGAATATAAGGCAAGTAAAAAACCTCTTGGAACAACTCAAGATTTTGAAGACATCCTACGTTGTTTGGGCTTATATTCTCTAATCGATACTTACCACCATAGGTGTGAAGTAATGACTATAGACTTGATAATGAAGAACATTAGTTGCTAAAAAATAATGATCGATTTATGAAATATTTAAAATCATATAAACATATAAACCTTGTAAATTTCATTTGATACAAGTCTCATACCATTAGCAGAACGAATTAGGTAATTGGATTCTTCTGAAAAAGTTAAAGGGTTGCCAAGGATATATCCCTAACGCGAAAATGAATCAATTTTGTAATGTTAGAGAAAAATATACTATTCAAGGCTATGGATAAGTAAAAGACCTTTAGATTAATGTAATGCTCATTGTCATCTTCATTTCCTATACATATGTAGATAAGTTAAGTGCACACTTGATCATGTCCATCGTGATAATTGTAACAAAACACTAACTAAATGTTGGATCAAGAAGAAGGCTAATGCAACCAAAACTATGTCACTTAAGTTATTTTTGGTGCTGCATGCAAAGGCTTCCGAAGCTTAACATGGAACTTCCGAAGGTTGTAGAGTTCTTCCGAAGACAAAGGGAAAGACCA